>BGPT01001839.1:80859-112321 GCA_003297045.1 Symbiodinium sp. clade C Y103 | reverse complement strand
TGTCTCTCTATCTTTCCATCCATCCATCTATTCATCTTTCTATCTATATATCTGTCTACTTCTCTCTTTCTCTCTTTTTCTCTCTCTCTCTCTCTCTCCATCCAGCTTATATATCTCTCTCTCTCTCTCCATGCAGCTTATATATCTCTCTATCTATTTATCTTTCTATCTATCTATCTTTCTTTCTTTCTAGCAATCTAGCTATCTATCCAGTAGTAGTAGTAGTAGTAGTAGTAGTAGTAGTAGTAGTAGTAGTAGTAGTAGTAGTAGTAGGAATAGTAGGAATAGTAGTCATAGTAGTAGTAGTAGTAGTAGTAGTAGTAGTAGTAGTAGTAGTAGTAGTAGTAGTAGCAGTAGCAGTAGCAGTAAAAGACCCGTTTCGGTTCCATTCGACTAGCTTTTCGCTACGCGGCGGTTCGGTTCGGTTCGGTTTGCTTTTAACCACGCGGCGGTTCGGTTCCATTCGGTTCGCATCCCTGCCGGTTCCTACCGGTTCCGGTTCCTTCCGGTTCGTACCGTGCCGGTTCCTGACCGGTTCGGTTCGCGGTTCGCGGTTCGTTTCCGTAGCCTTCATGTATCTAGCTATCTAGCTATCCAGCTATCTATCTATCCAACTATCTAGCGATGCAGCTATGCAGCTATCCAGCTATCCAGCTATCTGGCTATCTAGCTATNCTATCTAGCTATCCAGCTATCTATCTATCCAACTATCTAGCGATGCAGCTATGCAGCTATCCAGCTATCCAGCTATCTGGCTATCTAGCTATCTAGCTATCTATCGATCCATCCATCCTATCCATCCATCGATCTATCTATCTATCTGTCTATCTATTTATCTGTCTATCTATCTATCGAATCTACCTGTCTACCTATCTTTATCTTTATCTATCTATTTATCTATCTAGNTATCTATGTCAAAAAATGCGCCACTGTACTTGCCCACTTTATTTTTAAGTCCAGCTTCCTGCCGAGCTAGCTTTCGTCCCTTACCCCTGGGCCTCAAGTGATTTGACTATACCACAATTACACCTGAATCACAGCTGCATAACAACTAGAGCTTTGCCCTTTGCTGTCCGCTCTCAAGGTGTGAACCATTTCGCTGCTGTTGTGGGGCCTTTAGAGATGTGACTTGACATGATATGGACATGTGATAGGCGCGTGACAATGGCGAGAGACGGCAAAGCAAAACACGTAGTTTGAAATTTGTTTATAATTTATTTCATGTTTCTTCAGTTTATTTCCTGTTTTGTCGATTCGTCGTAGAAATGCTTCTGTCGTTTTTGTCGTATTCATTTCGTGTCAAATGACCTGATCGGCGTGGAGCCAACTCGCCCGGCGGCAAGCGCTGTTCGAGGATCAGGGGCTACGGGCAATCTTAAGCATCAAACTCAATGCCAGAGTAGCAGGGCATAGCATTGGCCATGACCAAAATGACAATGCCAAAACTCAGTGACAAATCTGACAACAGCAGATTGAACAAATCAGAAGCCATCACTGCCATCACTGCCATCACTGCCATCACTCATGACTCAAACAAAAGTTGAGCTTGAGTTGGGCAGTCCATTCTCCGACACTCTGATCATCTCAGTGTCATTCCACCATTCCACACATTATGTAATGCCCCCGTTGCATGTATCTTTATGGAGGGTCCATTTATTGAGTGCATGTATTGAGTGCTTTGACTAGCCCAAGAAGACAAACAAGCAGAGTGACCGGCATGAAGCAATATGAAGCACATGGAATCATCTAGCATGCAATGCATTGCAATGTCAAGCTTTCAGACTTGCCTGCATAAGCTTTACATTGCAATGTCTATGATTTTTATATCTTTTTATTGTTTTTTGTTTTTCTGAACTTGGATGACATGACCGACATGACCATGACATGACCATGACATGACCATGACATGAGACCATGACATGACCATGACATGACCATGACATGACCATGACATGACCATGACATGACCATGACATGACCATGACATGACCATGACATGACCATGAGGCACTCAGCTTGACAAAGGTCAGACTTGGGCCCCAGGGAATCTGCGGGGCTGGCGGCTGGGGATCCCAGTGATCCGGAGACAAAAGTAGAACCGAGTAGAACCGAGTTGAACCGAATTTTTCTATTTGGTTTTCATTCTTTTTCTCTAATGTTGCTCATTGGATCTCATTGGGAAAGGAGCCTCTGTCGTCGCTTCTATTAATTTTCTATTAGTTTTTTACAGTTTCTTATATCGTTGAAATTGTCTCCTTATCCTTACCACTGTCTTTGATGTCCTTGCTACTGTTTCCTCTGGGATGCTGTGCAATTGGAGGGACTTGAAACTCCTTGGACAGCCAGCATCTTTGACCTGCCCCCCCTGAGTTGACAACCAAGACTGCCCCATATTCAATGAGTTCCTTCACTAGGCTTCGTGCAAATGTACATATATATATATATAATATATATATACATAACTTTGTCTAGGTTTGGACCGCTTCCTCCCTGTGTCAGATGTCTCAGCTAATGCTCGTGACTGATAAAGATCCTCTCCTCAAAGCAGTAAGTGTAAGACTTGTCTATACTTGTCTGTCGTTTTCCTTGCTTCTTCCTTGCCTGATCTAGGTATTATCCCACGTCCAGCATTGCAGATCTTGTCAAGAATTTTGACGCATTGTCATCCTCTGCCATCTCGTGTCATGTCTTGAACGACACAGCTTTCGTTACACGCTAGAGAAGGCACGTGATCAGAGTGATCAGAGTGTGCCGCCTGGAATGATAGGACGGGTATATAGCACGGGATGGTACAGACCACAAGATTGCATCAGTTGAGAGGGAACTCAATTCTTCCGGAAAAAATCCATCAACCAATTGGTCATATTCCGGCTTCATCCTGCAGCATAGCCGACCCTGCTTTGTTCGACTAGTAAGGAGACACACAAACGCACAGACATGAGGTTGTCATGCTTATTTATATATATATATATGTTGTTTGATTTTGTTGCTCTTGTTCTTTTCGATTCGAATTTGGCTGTTCTATTGCTACAGCTTGCGCTGTAGGTGGTTTGTATGGCTGCTCAAGCAATGCGTTTGCCCGGGACCCTGAGGACGAGCGCTGACAGAAGTGATACACAAGATCAATGTTTTCAGCCTTTTCCGGGGGCCCTTTAGATTTATCCAGATCCACCTAGGAGATGACCACTATTGTTGCCATACAAGTATCTGAACACATGTACAAAACTTATGGAACGGTGCAACCTACCAGTGCAAGGACTCTCAGAAGTGAGCTTTCCGTTGTTTGCTGACACAGCGACGTGGGAGGAAGAGATGAATCAAAACAAAATGAAAGCAGAAAAAGATATAAGATAAAAAACGAGTTGGCTCTGCATATGCTGCTTTTGACAAGACGGTGCAAGAAGCTAGCCAAATTCGCCTGGTCTCTAATAACCAACATATGCAAGCCTTGGGGACGCCCGTAATCCTGCCTTGTGTCATGCGACTGCGATCATGAGCAAGAGAGTAATCCCGTCCACCGGCAGGCAGTTGCAACTCTTGCACCCTTGGGTCACAGAAGCCATTNTGCGACTGCGATCATGAGCAAGAGAGTAATCCCGTCCACCGGCAGGCAGTTGCAACTCTTGCACCCTTGGGTCACAGAAGCCATTGTGCGCTCTTGCACAGCCGAGCCGAACATCGGGGAGATGCTCTGTAAAGAGCTCTCCTTAGTGTTTGGTCGGGGGTCAAGAGGGCGCATTGGCCAGTGACGCATGGGCGCATTAGGAGCAGCTCCTGCAGGTGGGCGGGATACTCTCTGCCAAGGTCGGCAGCGCAGGGCCTTGGCAGAATGAACGGGCGGCGCCAGGCTTGGGTGTAGTTGGTTGCCGGAGGCGTTGGGCTGAACGGCTTGCGGCTTGGGCTTGCCCGAGCTGCGAGCCGATCGGCCNTGGTTGCCGGAGGCGTTGGGCTGAACGGCTTGCGGCTTGGGCTTGCCCGAGCTGCGAGCCGATCGGCCCGACGCCACCCTCCGGCCCTGGGCTGCCCCGGACCGGGTGATGGGCTTGTGAGTATTGTACTGGTCACTCTTGTTGATAGCGGCGCGGAGTTGGCTCAAAGGGGCAGCCCAGGGCCGGGGGGAGGCATTATTTTTTTTCATTAAGCGGGGAGATATTGCGGGGGGGAGAAATATCAAAAAAGGCTCATAAGGACGAAGTGAGGGCTCTCTTCCACCCACTTGGGTAAGCGAAGACAACCCTTTGCAAAGGGGCTGCAAGGGGCCCCAAATCAAACGCATCAGCTTATGACCATAGCAGGCACCAAACCAATCAGGCCTCGCTTGCCAATTGGCATTCTTTGTTTTTCTATTCGGCACTAGCCAAGACGCATGACAATCTTGGAATAAGAATGATGTTGCAGCCGTCTTACATAGCGACATCGGCTATGGAGTGTCACTGCCCGTGAATGCAAAGCAAAAAGGCCTTCAGTTAGCAGCAAGGGAGCGGCAACTGGGAACTCATGAGAGATGTGGTGCTTCTTTCGGCTTTGTCAGCTTGCAGTCTCATGTTCAATTTCACTCTTTTTCAGATGAAATGATAGCTAGCCGAAGGGCCAGATGTGTTTTTCTGTACAGAATTTCTTCATATAAAATCATATAAATCAATTGCCGGCATTCGATCTTTCCTCTAGCCTAGATTTATGTTGCCCCCTACGAAGCTAATTCTGGAAAGCGTAAGTCGAAAAGAAACGAAAAAAAGCGATTTAGCAAATGTCAAAAAAATCGAAACAAAAAAGGACAAAAAACAAGCAAGAAAAATGCAATATAAAAGCAAATAAAAGCAAACAGTAACCAAAACTCGGCAATTCTTCGTATTTTGCATTCCCAATCGCATGTTTGTCGTTTTTTTTCGCATGTTTTTCGTGTTTTTTTGTTTTTTTTTCGCGTTTTTTTCGCATTTTGTTCATTTTTTTTCGCGTTTTTTTCGCATTTATTTTGAATTTTCTTAGTTTTTGCAACTTTCTACTTCTGCCGCATTCCCAATCGCTTTTGTTTTGTTTTTTCGTCATTTTTTTTTTCGTTTTTTTCCGCTTTTTTATCGCTTTTTTGTCGCTTTTTTGTCGCTTTCTCAAATCGCTTTTTTTTCGCTTTTTTTTGGGCAATTTTAAAAAAATCAAGGTTTACAGGAGTTAGCTTAAATAGCAGGCGACATAAGCCTAGATCATCCGACTTTCAAATGTTGTGCAATGGACCATGGAAACATTCCAAATTCAGGTCCATGCGCAGCCAATGTTGACAAGATTTACCAGTCGGACAGAACTTGAACCAAGGATGAAACGAAGATAAAACAAACACTCATGAATGGCTCACTTGACTTTTGACTGTGGAAGACAATCTCTGCGCAAGCTGTAAAGCACCGGTCAAGGCGATGATGTGCAGACACGATTGCCATGGAAGAAGGCAGAGAAACAGCATCCTTGCATCACAGCAGGCCCTTCCTACTGTACGATATCATCATAATCATATCATAGAAATCTGTTGTTCCTTGCTGTTCCCATGTGCAGATGGCTAATTGTATGCAGACACACACACACAAGGATAATATGATATGATATGTAAGTAATTGCAAGTAAAAAAAATATACATATATAATTGATCTCAAATGGTTTGTACTTCTATTACTTCAATATGCGTTTGTATGAATTATAATTATCCAGATCTATATTGTCATGTAGCATATGCAACCCTGCTGGCCCCATCTGAAAAGAACAGCATAACTCTGAGAACTTGAGATACTCTGAGCATTTCTGGAGAGGCACGTGACGAGATGATTTGGGCGGTGAACTCGCTGCCTGAGAAGGGAAGAAAAGTCCACCAGCGCACCGTGGTCGCCAAGTTGCAAACGTCTCCGCAGGACGCGACATGTCCTGTTTGCAGTTGCTTTGCTGTTGCGTTCGCGTGTCATGTCAATTTGTAATTCATTAACTCTAGGTGACTGGAAGCTGCTCAGGATACTGCAGGAACGGTCACACTGGACAGGCATGGCTGATGGTTTTTTTGGATAGTTTCTGATGTTTCCAGGACGACATGACAAATTGACCATGCTTGATCGACTCTTTCTCAATACATATATAACATCTATAACACCATTGTATAATCGACTTTATCATTTCAGACACCTGGATTAATCTGAACGAAGTGCCAAAGGTCAAAGCACTAAACCTCGCTCGCTTGATCTTTTGTATATTACCCAGTCACACGCGTTCTTGTCATTTGTGTACAGCTGATTCAACATGTCGCCAGCTTGCACAAGAGGCGTCTAGAGGTCAAATCCCAACACGAACAACAAAGTGAGTGTAGAGACAGATTCCCATGGAACGATTGACAAGAGCGGGCAATGAACTTGAGCAAATACACCGTGACATCACGTAACTTAACACACAATAACACACATGTCACATGTTGAAAACTCGATCTCAACCCTGTTTCTGGACGCTGATGCGATGCTTTTTAGTGTTTTTCAGGCTTCCGGATGTGATGGCAAAGCTGGCGGGCCGTGCTCCGCAACACGTGGCTCGCAAGGACTGCGCTCCAAGAGTGCAAACTGACAATTGCGACGGACATATGGCATACCTTGCACTTCAGTAGTACTCTTGCACTGCACTTGACAATCAGCCTTGTTTCAGGGGAAGGAGTCGGAGTTCGCAGCTGCTCTAATCTCAAAGTGGTCCACACATGCGCAAAGCTGGTAAGTTTTGATTCATACTTATACGCACAATCCTATAATATCTTATGTACTTGTTAAGTAGAAATTCTGAGGTTTGCTTTCCGCGGGAGACCGTCAAGGAGTGCGGATCTCGGAGCAACCGTGCAGACAGATAGTGATTTTGTCTTCAACTTGTGTTCCGGTTTTCCTGTGCGCAGCCTTGTTCTTGGGAGTTTCCTTGAGTTCCCTTTGTATCATTCCCAGGGCGACCGCCGCTCTGTGCATGATTATATCTAATTATATCACAATTGTGTACAATTATTATAGTTCATTCATCTATGACTGTGTCTGAGATGCTGTCCTTTTACATTTTCTGGCACTTTATCTAGATCGGCTAACTTTTGTTGAGGACGAATAAAGAGACGCATTGCGATTTCAATATTTGAGCATGATGTCTAGTATGCACAAGACAATGTCACATTATATATAATTGTTGCCGCTTGCTAGACTTGACTTGAGCTTATTTGCAGCTCATGCTCACCTCATTTCACTGCAACCTAAGCACCTCATTTCGCCCCAACCTAAGTACAAGTCTCTATGTAGGCACGATGTGTTTCTATTTGTATGAATCAATGATATAGAAAGGAGTTATGCAAAGGTATCATCCAACTTCGGCGTATTGGATGTAGCACCTGCTTGGAGTCTCTTTTACTCACCAAAATCTACGCAGACAGTATCCCAGGCTGGACATGCCATCAGGGCCGTCATTTTCAAAGCCACCCACACTGGAGGGTGCAACGCCATCTGCCAGCATCTCTCATTCGCCAGAGCCCTAGCTTCCTCCCTGCTGCTTTTGAGAACGTTGAGTACCTTCTCAATGCTGCAATGCTGTTTTGATCTGTCAATGCTTCATGGTCCTCAGAGGTTTAGCATGGGGTCCTTCTTCGTGGACTTTGATGGTGACCTGGTAGTGCCTCGATTGCATTGATGTAGAAAAATCAATGTGCGCAGCTGCAGACTGAGTTGTAACTTGGACTCCAGTCACTCCTTCGAAAACAGACTTCCCTTGCGAGCTATGCTTTGGAAAACAGACAGTCCCTATTCCGTTTGGCATGGCCGGCATGACCAGAGGTGATTAAGATTGATAAAACTGCCATTGTAGGATAGGCAACCCTTGAAGCAGCCTTGCAATACATTGCAGAGGAATAGTTTCCAATACGCTTCACTTGGGTTAAGATGGATACATAAAGCGCAATGCTAAAATGTCAACATGTGAAAGAAAACAACCACTAATCACTACTCATCAGACAGAAGAATGTGAATGCATGCAGCAGCATACAATTTTCTGAAAGAGTTTGAATTTGGCGAACTTGTAAGAACACAGACACGCTGAAAGCCAAATTCAAGAACTGCAGGCTAGGCCCAGCTCGCCATACCAACTGAGCTTCTTTCTCCCCGAGCGAAACACTTCATCTGAAGAGGTGCCCATCGGCAGGTTGCAGTTTTTGAGTGTTCTGAATGTTTTATAATGTTCAACGTTGATGTGCTGGAAGCTTTGACTATACTTCCACGTGTAGGACAAGCAGCAGCAAATCCGCGGCGTATTGGAAGCCCGCAATCCAGTAGGCAAGAGGCCCAGGCCATCCCAGGCCTTCTATGCAGATGATGTTTTGGTGAAACAGATGCCATCGTCAGCAACATCCAAGTCATGAGAATCGAGCAACGAAAAACAGCTTCAGTCATTGGTTGATTTAGGGAGTTGTGCTAAGTGGTTTATTGGGATTCTGATATCACATATCCCACTATGGGACTACCAATTTACCAACCAATGGAATGTGATGGGATACGGGATAGGGCTATTTTTCATGGTTCAATTGTCGACTGGTGAATCGCTTTGCACAATCCGTTCCCATCAAGGCTTTCCGTGCCATGTCAATGCTGGTGATGATTTCTTCTGCTGGACACCAAGAAACAATCAATGATGCCATGACAGGTGCCGACTCGGATTCAAAAACAGAACGCCACGCTATCAGAGTGCAGTTTCCAGGGGTTCCCAAATTCAAATGGCAAACTTGAGGGTTCTCTAATTACTGCGGGTTTCTAATTACTCCAGAGAGAGAGATTGCACTTTCAGGATCTTTCAGGGATTTCTTCTAGAAGACAATTCCAAACAAGGCATGAATCAGACATGAGGGAAAACTTAAAGAACAACAAAAACAGTATTTCTAGACTCTTCAGTTGAGGAGGGGGTCCTAGTCAAGAGTCTGGTTTTTTTTGGGTATTCATTGGGTTCCAGAGGTGATTCCAGCCGAGAGTCTAGACAAATTGCCTTTTTTGTTTTTGTTTTCTAGAAACGTTTCTGTCTTTTATAGGTTTTCTGGGGGGATACTTTTTTAAAGTTTTTGGAAGGGGGAGGCCTTATTTTTTCGTATTTTCTGGAGGTTGTGGCTCCCTTTGTGTATTTTTCTAAGCAAGGAGTGCCACCCACTTTTCAAAGGATAAAAAGAAAATCCAAGGAAACTTGCATAAATGCATGCTGCACTGTCTTCAAGAAATACCATGGTATTTAAGGTGCAAATGCTTATTTAAGGAATACCCTTTCAACATAATTCTTTACTTGCTGCAAGGAATACTATGCTTGTTCAAAGGACAATTCCATGGAGTCATACTGCACTTTCTTAAAGACACATCAGCCTCTTTTAAAGGGGTTGCTGTATGTATGAAAGGGTTCTCTTGTGTACAAGAACATAAACCATACCATACTCTTTAATAGGGACTGCTGTGAAGCCTACCTTCTCGAAGGAATGTCACACACTTTTGAAAGGAATATTGTGTATACATGATGTATGTTTGAATATATCATCTAGTAAATTATGTTATTAAAAAATGATGCTATATGATTCCAAATGAATAGTGTTTCTTTTTCAAAGGAATATTGCAGAACAACTTTGTTCAAGTAAATATGTCATGAGGTTACCTAGTACTTCTTAAAGGAATGCTACACTCTTGAAAAAACCAACATGTGTATTCAAGGCTTATTTCAGAGAGATGCTACCCTTATCTAAAAGGATTACTACCTATATGGGAGAAATGCCATATTTTTTTCTGAAATATATAGAAGACATGACGCACTCTTTCTAGAGGAGTGCTGTGCACATCTCAGGGTCTCAGAGGAATGTTGCCCTCTCTGTAGGAGAATGTTGCATGAAGGTATGCCACAACTTCCTCAAGGAATGCCGCCTTCTTTTGACTGATGACTTATGAGAAGCATGCTGTTGCCCTTAAAACTGAGTTGATACTTGCTATTATGTTTTGAAAACACAACATTTTTCAAGAGAACAGTATGCTTATCCTTGCAAAACATACCATATCTCTTTCTGCTGCACGGGACTCTGTCAGGAAAATGCAGTACTGCTTGGGGACAAAATAAAATCTCGTGTCAATTGAAAGTGCTGCTTTCTCTTGTTAACGCTTGCTATAAAGGCATGCAACATAGAAGCAAACACCACCCTATCGTTTGAGAATGGCGCAACCGGTCAAAACTGAATTCCATTTGTCTCTGATACTCATTGGCCCAATACAATATTTCATAAGCAAAAGCAGCTGGATTGTAGCATGTTTTTACCAAACTGAATTTAAACTGAATTTTCCTAGCTGTTTGACAGGTTTGCTTTCAGGTCCTCGTAGTTTATTGTTGCCTGTGCAAACTTGGAATATGTACTGTATGCACAAGACTTGCAGCCTAAAGTTCTTCCACAATACATATCTACCCGTAGATATGTATCTATACATGTACAACATGTATATGTATGTGGATGTGTCATTGCCATTCTACCTAAGCATGTTGCTTTCTACTTCTCAATCTTAGCAAAATCATCAAAAAGGCGCACTCTGACAGCGTGCCGCTCTCTTCAAAAAGCTGTGCCAACGGGCGCACAAAAAATTAGGACATGTAGAACAATCGCAAGAGACTGCGATGTGCTGAGGTACTGCAGCTAGCATGCAACTTCTTGGTTCGAGGAAGCTCAAGTGTGAAGCGGAGCGAACTGCTCGACTTATTTCAGTGCCTGAATTCTGAGACAGTTTCTGGTCTTCATTCCGTTTCTGAACAGGACATCAGTCCGTGTGAACGGTGTGACCATCTTCAGAGCAGCTGAGTTCTTAGAATTCGAGATTCTTTGCTTCGCAGTTTGCCTACTTTGATGGGTGCGCTGCTTTCTTGATCGCAGATTAATATACATACATACTAACTATGTATAGATAGATAAAATCATAATAAAACTACATTTGTATATTAATATATATATATATACATAATATGCATACTATGCATACACACAAGATTTTCTATCTGCAAGTTGTCCACTATAAGTATCTTGGACCTTTCATAAATCTTCATTTGCTTTTCTCGAGGTAGAGCTTACTGCTTGCCCTACACAGATCTTAAGCAATTTTATACAGAAAAGTCGAATTGCAGGCTGAGATCCTGTTTGCACTTGCTACGCTCTGTGTGGGACTTTGTTGGTCAACTTCTGTCCAGCTCAGAAAGACCTTTTCTTTTTGATTCTTTTTGCATCTTTTTGCAGCTTTGATCCTTTTGATCCTCATTGATCCTCTTCGTGTGCCTTTCAAGTGCAATACAAGGCCCTGAGAGAAGCTTCATGTCAGTCCGTCTAGGCTGTGGTCCCGCAGGCGTGCGCTTGCCATCGTTTGACATATTTCGACATCAAGTTCATTTGAAAATGCTTGCAGCTCGCACAAGCTTGCAGCTCGCATAAGCTTGCATTACTTTAGTAGTCACTCAGCTAATTACTCCAGGTGCTAGTGAAAGGCTGTGCTGGGATGTATTCGATACCTCTTTGGCTTTGAAAGGTGGCTCCCGCTCCTCATCTCCAGAACACCTCCTCGCAGTGAAGGCAAGCAAAATCATGTGAGCAAGCCGAGTTTAAACCAAGTGATTGTGAGCGACTTGACCTTTGCCCTTTTTGAATCTCCGTGGGAAAGGCATTTCAGTGGCCTAGAAGCTGATGATTTTCTCATCCTTTCCCATGACTCATGACTAAGTCATGACTCAATGACGACTCAGCTCTCAGAATCTCAGAATCTCTCAGATGTCTTTTGAGTTTTTTGAAAATTTTTGAGAGATCCTTTTGAGATCCTTTTGATTATTGCCATCTGCTTCGCTGCTTCGTTGGCGACAGATCTTGGGCTGGGAGATCAGCCTCTTGGGTGATGAGCGAGGTGAAGGTGGTGGGGTTGTTGCTGATGAGGCCTTGGAGGCCAGAAACAAGACGGAAGAAAGTACCGAGTGACTGACTACAAATTTGTACAATCTACATGCATATCATGCATATCATATGCATATCATATGCATATCATGCATGTGAAATTACATGAACTTGATTGAATTTGTATACTTATCACGAAAGCTAGCTTCTGCTAGCTGAAGTCCCTCTTGCTTTAGCAAGGTCTTGCGGGGGCTCGAATCTCCAATCCTATGAAACTTCATAGTTAACTCCACCCCACTGGCTGGTTCACAAGCAGTTTGGCCCTGGCTCAATCCCCCCCGGGGACACCCTGCGCTGGTTGCCACCGGCAGCAAAATCGGCAGCATCCACATCCTCAGCTGGCCCTCTGTGTTATCATGCCAAGCTCCCTGCCAAGCTAGCTTTCGTCCCTTACCCCTGGGCCTCAAGTTTTGATTGTTTTTGTTTTGTTCAGATGAATAGTATACATGACATAAAGTGTATGAAAGTATCATAAAGTGGAACTGAGTACAGAGAGATTCTTTTGATCATTAGCGAGACAAAATCATGGTTTTGGATGTTTTGGCATGTTTTGGAACAGAGGCCATCCAAGAGGTGCGAGCAAGCATCAAAGCCGCCATGGCACGGTTGAGAACTTGGCGTTGCATTTTGCTGGACAGTCTGGATGAGGATGAAACGACATGAAACGGAATGAAATTGGAGGACACGGGATGGAAGAGCGTTGATTTGTGCATGTTTTGCTATGCTTCGTATACTTCTTAAATTGCCTGGGAGGTCCGATGAATATATGGTCGAGGATCTCAGTCGGCCGCAACATCGGGAATTTGACAATTTGACTCGGCGCGTTTGCTCTGACAGCTCTACCGGACCTTACAACGCTGGTCAGGAGGACAACGAGACTATGAAGCGGAAGCTTCGACCTTCAAGGCATCATCTGGCAACATGCTACTTATACTTGTAGCAGCTGCAAATTGATTTGATAAGATATTAACAAATGGATGCAATTCGCACTAAATGGCAAATGCTCGCAACCACCTTCAGATTGGTCTCGCTGATAGTCTGACTCTTCCCAGTCCCCTCTTTTTGTCCATGACATGATTGACTGTATGCAATTGTTCGGTAGGTTTGCATCGGGTGCGAGAACAGTTCTGTAGTCATGCCTCTTTTTTTGCAGACTCAACACAAAATGACAAGCAGTAGCCCAAGCATGTCGCATGGCAACCAACTTCACTGGAACATCATGGAATATCCGCATTGCGCTCTGACTCTACTCCTTTTATCATTTTTATCCACAACCTTGAAGAGCTGTATAATATCTTGCAATAATTTGCAATATGGATCAAAATGGGAATTCCAGAGGTCCTAGGTAGTTTTAAGGGATTGCTTGTCCATTTGACAAATTTGAGTAGAAGCACGATAGAGCGAATCTGGTCCACATCTCGGGAACTCAAGTCTTGCGATTTCCATTGCTGACAAGAGATTCAAGCTTTTATCATTTCCGAGCGGGATCGTAGGATTACACAGCCGACTACCAGTCTTGAATCACGTGATCATTTTGCAAAAAAGCACAATGTGATGATTCCTTGAGAATGAACTACAACTTAGATTGAGAACCAAATTTTGAATGACAGCCCCCAGATTATCCTAGCTAGATTCGTTCTGAATGGGGTACCTCCGAACCCCTGTGGAACTCAAAACAAGGAATTCATTTGGATTGATGGATTTAGCTGCAAGATCATGAAATAGGAGAGGATTAATTTGTTGATAAAAGCGGGGAGATTGAAATTCATGAGGGATGCATTTTGATCAAAGAAGGTGCCCAGCACAGTCTTTCATAGGGGCGTCCGATTCGAAAAGTTTGAAGCATTTCAGATTCTCCTAGGCTGATCTCCCTACCAATCCTGTACATATACTTCTACCATGAAATTCTGATTTGGAAAGTCTAGAATGCCAAACGGGCCCTAGCCCCAGAATCAGGTCATTTAAAGTAAAAGGAAGTAGTAAGCATTGATTGATTGATTGACTGATTGATTGATTGATTGGGCTGGGGTTCTGCTTGTTTGAAAACGTGTAGAATCGACTTTAAAAATTGGCGCAAGAATTGGCTTTTCTGGCCATTTTTGGATAGGCCTAACCACAAATCTCCTTATATCTCTTCACGGGCAACAATGCGGACCCTGTGATGTGGAAGGTATGAAGACACCCCGGAGAAAATCTTGGACAAACTGCTTGCAGTCGTCCAAGAGGTGGAACTGCATCCCATTGCTTGTGTTCAGTTGTTTAGTACTTTTTGCAGTTGTCCTATGTTGATTATGTTGATTGTAGATGCTTTTCGATTGCTTTTTGCAACTGAGTGTTTCTATTGTGACATGAAGGCTTCAGAAAGGCTAAGCTTCAGCATCGACCATCAGATGCGAATGCATGCCGTGGACTGAGAATTTTCACGGTCAATCCTACAAGCAGATCAAGCCGAGAACATGCCTGGGGATGGCCGTTAACTGAATCAATTCAATTCAAGTCACCTCTTGATTGTCAGCTGCATATGTGTGCACGCGCAAATAATTCTGGGGCAAAAATGAGGAAGCTGCTGCCAGGAGCTCAATTGGAATCTGACACAAGAAGTGAAGGGGATTAGTGAAGTACATTCAACACATTGCGACATGATTTAGATCCAATTGACAATTCTTGGTGACTTGGTGACCAGGGGAAAGATTGTTCCAGATTTCCTGGCTTGTACGGCTGAACTATGGTGAACTGATCCGGTGGTGTGGATGCTTTCCCAGAAAACCCACGAGAACATACTCGCTCTTGTTGCCAACGTAGAACCGAGGACAGAGGCAGAAAGCGGCGAGAGAAGCTGAAGGACCCGAGTTTCAGAAGATGCCAGAAACACCTTTCTCTAGAGAGTGCTAAACCCAGTTCAGATTCAAGTTACTATTGATTGATGTTGATTTGGTTAAATGGCATGCTTCACCTCAGGGGTTTAAGTTCGTTCCTGTTCGTCGCTTCTTCAATGTTTCTCTGCTTGAGCCCTTGTCATTGAGAGGTGGACAATGGTGGACAGTTGATGATGTTGATGGCAGTTGGATATTTCACGCTTTTCAGATTTTTGAGGGCATGCTTAGCATTGTTTAGCGGCTTAGCAGAGCTGATTGCTCTGATCTTGGCACTGGACGGCACAGTGCTATGACGCGTTGCAGGCAACCAAAGAGGCCGAGGTTCTTTTGGCTGGAGAGGAGACAGATGAGACAGCAGTGGTGAGAGCGTTTGGGGTATCATCAAAACATCAAAATATATCAAAATACTAATGCGACCAATACATTACATACTAAAATCTATTAAAATACTAGTGCAGTATAAAGAAGGCGTTTTCCACCGATCTAGAGATGCAAATCTATGCAAGTCTTGTACTCTGTCCACAGGAATTGTCTTCTTTTTCAGTCGAGGGAACCACAACAAAAGGTGTAATTTGCTTGCATCCCTGAAACCGCCTGAAACCTGAGATTGGAGACGAGGAGCAACTAGCACTCAGTTATTTCACAGCCATTTTCTTTCTGCTCTTTAGCAAACACACAATTCTATTTAGTGAAGGAGTCGTGATACCCATTCAGGGCACTGTACGCTTGATAAGCGCTCTTTATCTCAAATTGTGACAGGATGCATTCACATTCAAATTGTGACAGGATGCATCCGCGTGTCACAGTTTCCTGTTCATCTCACATCCTTAAGGAGTCCGGCTTTGTGGATTTCCTGCGGCCGTTGGCTCTGCACTCAGAAATGGGCTGCTGGACAATTTGCTCTGCAGACCTGACATGATTTGACTATCCTTACGGATTTGACATCGACTTCTAGGGTATTCTCACGCCTTGCAGATATGTAGCCAACTTGGAGTCATGTGCCAAATGACAAGTCTCTGCAGTCTTGCCCCAAAGAGTCATAACAATACACAAAGAGCATAGCATAACTACATGTATTGTCATATATTACCATATTACCATATTATTAAAGAGTCAAGGAGTACTCTTTTTGCCTGAACTGTTTGTTTGCCTTTTTGTGCTGCTGTCAATTGTGCCTTGCCTGACCTTCTTGCACTGTAGCGACTGTAGCACTTTCAACAATTTCGTACCTGTTGTTTGCAGCGTTCAAAACGGTAGACGGCAGACACTGGCAACATGTTGAATCTTCACTTGATACTTCCGGGATTGCTTCTCCTCGGTCTGACTCCTGCACCTTTCTTGCAGGAATTCTGCAAGGATCCTGCAGTTGCTGCAGCTAGATCTTTGAAGCGGTGGTCATCCTTGCTCGTTTTCTCATGAGAAGAGCATCGTATCGTGCACATGTCCCTTTGCCTTTGCCAAACGACACTGACGCCCATCTTCCAGACATTCCAATCATGTCAAATCACATTCGATAACATTCGATCACTCTCATTCCCAAATCATCGAGTCAAATCATTCAGGGCCAAGAAAACTCCTGCAGCAAAGTTTCGCTGCCCAGTATGCGAAGAGGCGAGGCCTGATGCCAAACATGATATAGGCTTAGGACATATTGGACCCTGGACTTGGAAGGTGCAATCTTGCAAAGATTTGCAACGCAATGCTCACGGGTACCCTTTCTCTCAAGTTTCTCAGCAGAGTGTGTACAGTAAGAATCGATTTCGACATATTCCGAGGGCGAGGGCGATTATCACCACTTTACAGAGTTGCGCCATGTTGCGCCGCTGTTTGGAATCGACCACCAATTTGTTCTTGTCGACTCATTGCTCAAAGTCTCCCGACTAGTCCTGGCAAGACAGACAACTGACAGACAACCATCAAGACGGCTCAGGAAGAATCCGAGACGCCCGAACAAACAGAACAAAGTTTGAGCTGCTCTTACTGTAATACTGTAACGGTCGGTATTGAGGAATTCACCCAGTCACAGCCAATGAATTGTTTTTGCTACATATATGATCATATATGATATATGTAGATATATGAAGTCTAGTATACGCATTATATATTTTGTGTAAGCTGAATGGAGTCATGCTGCCTACAGTTATATATATATATATAACTATATTTATACATGTATGTGTCTAGTAGATACAGTTGCAAGCCGGAAACTGTTACACACTGAGATTCAGAGTCTTTCTCTTCCACTGCAAGACTGAAGCACGTGTCAAGCTGCTGATTTCTCCGATCTTGCTTTATGGCTGGAAGTCCCCATGCTGTACAGCCTAGCGGCCGGCCTTTCCCTGTGGAGCGCGCAGGACCAACGTTGCTCTTTTTTAGCGCAATTTGCAACAAGTCTTGGGGGTCATCAGCATGAATAGTCCAGATAAAACGCATCACCCAAAGCAGCAATCCAATAGATTAATGAACAAGCAAAAACCAACCAATAAGAGGAGTACCCACAATGCCAGACACTTCCATATAGAGAATGACAATGATCATCATCTCCAAATCTCGAATTCGCATCGTATAGCTTGTTTGCCCAAAAGACTTCGAAGAAGCAGCTTGCATACGTTTCTTGCGTTTTTTCAAGATTATGTGTCGTAGCGCTTATCTCAAAATGCTTGGCTTCAAAGTCTTGCAAAGCCTAAAGCCTTAGAGGTTTTCAATGAGATTCTGATAGATGTCTCTGCAGGCGCACGAGCGCGAGCCAAGCACGACAAGATCTAGATCGCCATCCACGACAAGTCGCTCAAGTCGCTCAAGTGGTTGTGGTGTGCATCGTAGATGCTCCAGCCTGGAGCCTGGCGAATGGCTGGCTCCCGACGAATGGTTGACGAGTCCATCTGTCTCCTGGTCACAGCTGTCACACCTGTTGTCACAGACACAAGATGTTTGAACACGTTTGTTTGAATACGGTTGAATCATGTTGAATCATTTTTGAATATTTGTTGAATCATCACATTCCGCATTATGGCATCAAGACATCTAAAGATTATTGAAGATGCACAAAGGCACAGGGACTGTTGTACGGTGCCAAAGCCGTTTGATTGAGTGTATGTTCCGGATCCAGACTTGCCTGAATGCGTTTCTGTGTAAGTTTCTTTTGCTTCTCTTGGTATAAACATTGCATCAAGGACAGATACATCGCAGTCCTCATAGCAGATCAGCTCCAGGTCTTAGATTCTGTGACTCGCCAAAGTTGGAAAATGTTGGAACATGTTGGAAGGTTGCTGGTGACCCCGCTCCGCGGCACTTCCCTGGGAGAATCCAACAATCAAATAACAATTATGTTTCACGATGTTTCATGTTCAGGGTACTTGTTGCCTTCTTCAAAAACATCTTCTCGTAAGGCAAGCCTGCGAACTCGGTGGGCCTCTCCAAACACCAAATCGGAGACTTGGAGCTGTCTTCACAGAGCTGGTGTAGCGACAAGTCATTTTTGATCTTATTTGTGGAATAGGCTCCTTGCATGCTTTTACAGGACCTAGACATGTATGGAGAAATGAAGAGACATGTATTGTAGAATTGCACCTCAACGAAAATGGGATCAGAGGTGTGAAAACATTTCAGATACTCCTGTCCATTCCTGATTCCTTCTCGGTCTGGCTGAAGTCTGAGGCATCGTGATTCCGAACAACGTGTACAATTTGTGTGTGTGTGTTGATCAAACGCGATCAAACATGACCACTTTGAGAGCTTAGGAGGAACTGCTGTCAGTCAGAGTTGCGGAAGGGCACCTGCAATTAAACGTGCCACGTGGCGCCTTTATGCAAAAGCTGCCTCGACTGAGGACAGGAAAAACCATTGAACAATTTGAACACCACAGCCAACAAAGCTGCGAAAGTGTGCAAGTTCTGTCCCATAAGATTGGCCTTTTCTTTGGCAGTTGACCTTTTGAGCTGGAACGGTCTGTGATGATTCACTCCGAATCCATTGAACACATTTGAACACCTTGCATTGGAGTATTCGCAGTGTGCATTTCCCCCTAGTAGCAAATGTTCCATCCTTTGATGACTGGTTTTGGATGTTTTGGATGTTGATTTTGAACACACCTTAGTTTCCAAACCAAACCTGTTGCATGTGCTCATCCCGTGAGGAACATCAGAGTCCGCTTCACCGTGACGGCAACACGCGGCGGAGGCGATGCAAAATCACCGCAAGGCGTTCAACTGGCAGAGTTCTTACTGTGGCGTGCAGGTGCGATCCACACTACCTGTTTTGGATCTTTTTGGTGCCCAATGATTTCAGGCTGACCCAACGTGACTGAACTAAGATCTGCTCAGCATGTTTTCAACTACAATTTTGAGGCACGCATGGACCGCATCGATCTTTGAGTGTTTTTTTTGTGCATCACTCAGTCATACTCAGCCCACAATTTGTCCCTTGCCATCCCAAATATCGCAGGCAAACCTATGCAGCCCACCGCATCGCACGCTAGCTGTCCAGATGGCGTTGGTCCGGCCTATCAAGGATCTTGGAGCAGCGAAAGTCCCTTTTGATTTTGGACATTTTTGGCTAGTGTGTGGCGTGGTTTGCTTTTCCGTGCTGCTTATTTTCGCTTCTTAATATTTGCGTAGTTCTATGACACTGCACTGTGCGCACTCGTGGAAGGTCCAAGAAATGCGGTGGACGGCAATCACAAGACGAAATGGTGGGTATCTTCAGAGCCCAATGTCACTTTAGCCTTGTGCTCAGTATCATCGAGTTACTTTTCGAAAGGTGAAATTGGTTGAGGTATGGACCCTTTCATTCTGTGCTTAGGTGCTTCTGCTCAAAACAAAGCAACGATTCTTCCAGATGTATTTCATATTATTTCCATCATTTCAGACAGATGAACACTGGTGCGAACTCAGACATACTGAGACCATGAGGTACTCGATTTTCCTGACATCCCTCCAGAAGGACCTTTTCTGTTTGGCTTCACCACTGGTGATGACATGCCTTCTCGGGATCCAGTTGGCCGGCAGCACAAGAATCCTGGCCTAGGCGACAAACAAGTATTGTAGAAGTATTGTTTTGATATTTTGATCCTCTTTCAATGCAAGATGTAAGTGCACAGAAAATTGAATAGAACAGACATGAATCAACCGTCAGACTTGCGTTTAAACGCTGAACCCATGTTGCCAAACGCTGTCACTTTCAGAGATTTTTTGAAGTGTGGAACGGGTGTTCATGCTCTTGTACTTCAGCTTTCCTCCGCGCGTTCCCCCTCTCATTCGGGTCGCGCAGTGTATCGACTTGTACTGGTACTGTATAATACATTATATGTTTATATATATAATTATATATATACAGTATATATTGTGTAATGACTTGTACATATTTGCTGTGCATCTTGGAAGGCACAAGAAGGGTCTTCTGGGATCAGTTTATAGGATACTGCAGGCAAGCACTCCAAGGGGCCCTGGAGAGCATGAACCAATGGCCAGAAACCATGTCCTGGGACAAAATTCGAAAGCAGCCTAACAGTTCTAACACATCAAATAAAAAGATATACTCTCAAATGCCCTCAGTACATTCAGATCATCCAGTGCATCATTTTGAGGTCCGGTGGATTCTAGAAGGCTCAGTGGATGGGACTTCTTGGATTGAGTTACACCGCCAGGATGCTTGGATCATCTTGGATCATTTCAGTCTTTCAAGTTATCAAATCTGATTCGGTGATATATACCTCATGCGAGTTATATGAGCCTGCATCCTGTTCAAATTAGAGAAACATGTGAATGTTCGTGACTGTTCAAAAGGTTTCAATTATTATTCTTGCTCTCGTGTTTCCGGCCTTCTTGTGCTGGCTTCTTCGGCAAGAGCGCTGACTTTCTTCTTGTCCCCTCTTCTCTGACGCGCTCCCACTGCCGTCGGGGTCGGCGGATCAATTCAGGACACCACCTTTGCCACGCCGTTGTCACGTGCTTCCATGACGCAGCTCTTCGATCTAAGCCATCGCTTCATGCAGCTGACGTCGCAGCCTGGCATGAATTCCTGGCAACGTTCATGGCCCTGTCGTTAGACTGTTAGAAAAATGCAGCATATCATTTTCTAATATTTTCTATTGCATATTTTTTTCGCACAGTGTAACATCATACGTAGATGTTTTTTATTTTTAAACATATTCTGTATGTTTGTGTATGTTTCAAGAATGCTTTTGACGGCTTCATCACTTCACATTGTCTCGCAATGCTTTTTGCAGTTTGAGCTCAGGAACCTTCAAAGTGCGAAGTTGGGACGCATTGCACAAGCCGCACAGCCTTTTGCATTGGAACTCTCCGACCAGGGTTTATTGGCATTGGCTCCTCGTCCGGCTCTCAGCAGTCAAACATGTCATGCGAGAATATACCAAGATGGCAAATGCAGCGCAGAAGTTGTGTGGCATGCTGTTATTCTGCGAGAGTTCAGTCAGTCTGTTTGTTGAATTATGTCTTGAGATGTCTTGAGATTTCGTGAGTTTAGGCACATTTGTCTACAATCATGTGGGAGATTGTAAGAACCCCGCGCCTATTTGTTTAGTCTTCCATGACCCCCCATGAGCAAGACCCCCCATGAGGAATTTTTGGCTTTCAATCGAAAAAACGATAAGAGGAAAAACACGATAAAGTTAGTGAATGATCTGTGTCCAGACTCTTGAAATACAAATTTCTTGATCTTTCCATCGTTCTGCAGCTATTTGGTGCTTTTGGTCTCTTCCCTTTATTGTCTATTGTTGCAATGGCGCGCAACGAATGCGTGTCAGATTCTGCACAAGGATGGTGCCTGGTAGGTGGTCACTACAGTCCTTTTTGGATTATTGCAGCATGTTGCAGCCATTTCCAGAAAAAGAGAAACATACACAGGAGTCACGAACGATAACAAAACGATAACGAAAACGATAACTTGTCGCATCAAAAATAGTCCGTGTGAGACACTGCCCATTTTTCCCTTTCCACTCCCTCTCCCCTCCCTTTCCCCTCCCTTTCCTGTCCCTTTCCTCTCCCTTTCCTCTAATCTTTTCCTTTCCCTTCCTTTATTTAATCGTACTTTTCCCTTTCCTCTCCTTTTCCCTTTCCCTTCCTTTAATCGTCCTTTTCCCTTTCCTCTCCTTTTCCCTTTCCCTTCCTTTAACCGTCCTTTTCCTTTTCATTTTTCTTTCCTTTTTCTTTCCTTTTTCCTTTTCCTTTCCTTTCCTTTTCCTCTCCCTTTCCTTTCCTTCCTTTACTGTTCCTTTGCTCTTCCTTTACTCTTCCTCTACTCTTGCTTTGCTCTTTCTTTCCCTTCTTTTCCTTTCCTTTTTCCTTTCCCTTCATTTACTCTCCCTTTTCCTCGCTCATCTGAATTCTTTGATCAAGGTGTGAAGCCAGCGCTTGGGAAAACGACAAGAGGAAAAAAAATCAAATTGTGGAAAAACCATTTGAAAGGGCTCCGGGTTTTAGGGCTCGAAGTACACTTCTCTCCTTTATTTCCATCTGGTTTTCACAAGCGCTATTTGTAGTATCATGGTCTTGATTCAATTCAATTTCTGCCTCTCTGCAACTGGATTCTGTCCGACAAAGAGCTGTGAAGCATGTGTTAAAGTTAAAGCATGGTAAGCCTGGTGCGAGCCTGGTGCAAAACAACACCAGCACCAAGGAGATTCTGGTCATCGAGAGCCAGCTGGACTTGCCAGTGAGTCTCCAGGTCTTGCCATTTGCTGAGCTCTGGAATCTTTCTGCTCCAAAATGAACAAACCACATCGAATCACAGATCATCAAAGCACCAAGAAAAGGGTGGAAAATGTCAGCCAGAACCACCTTATGTTAGGAGTGTGAGGTTCCGACCGTCCAAAAAGGACGAACCTGGACCAAAGTGCTGACCACAAAAATGTGCGACTCCTTGAAGCATTTGTACCTGAGATTGTTAAATGTGATCTGCTACGCTTGCTGCGCTTGCTACGCTTGCTATGCTTGCTATCCTGCCCCGGGTGTTTGGACCTTACACAGCGTTTGGACAATATAGTGCAAAACACGTCATGCTCGGACATGTTTCATCATTTTTTGTTTTTTTGATTGACAGGTCTTTGTCCGTGCTAGAGCCGGGGCCTTGTGATGCTTCCATGACTCCAGAAGTACCCTGTCTCCTTTGCTCGTCACAGATCGTGCAGCTGCGCAGTGAACCACAAGAGCTTATCTATTCAGAAAGACATGATTTAACAATGACAATGTCTACAGGGACACGGGAAAATTGTCCGCCGATCGGTGATCTAAGGCTTGTCGCAAACACCTGAAAACAACTGGGCACTTGTGCCGTGAAGCTGGCTCCGACCCTAGGATCAATCCACATGAATCACACTTCTAGACTAAGTGATAAGTGGATTTTTTCTGACAGTCAATGTATGTTCGACTGGACTCAAAAAAGAGTGAAATCAATGCACCCTTTCAAGGCCAGTCCTGGAAAAGCCTTGTGGAGGAGGGATTGAGGGGATGGAACAAGCATTGATTTTTTGACTATGCGGAAGCAAGAACTACTGAGACTGAGAATGAGAAGGGGTTGGAAGCGAGTCAGAAGAACATGTTCCTCAGAGAAGCATTTTTTAAAGCATCAATTGAGAGCCAGTTGTGATGTATTTCATTGTTCATCATTTCTATTGCCCATTTTCTCTTTAATTAATTCATCGTGTCACTTGTTTGGAACTGTTTTCCATTGGAGGAGCGCTGCTTGCTGGAGCCTGCACAGCTCAAACAGACTTGAACGGCGGAACATGTTTAGCACGTGGAACAATGTGGAACGGAAGCTGGAACTGTTTGAGATGCAATTGGCGTCCAAAGGCTTCAGACAGTTTCTGGCAGCTTCCTGGAACAAATTGCTTGATTGAAAAGTTGCCACATGCCATCTTCCGGGGTTCTAAGAGAATTAGTTTTGCTCTTGTTTTTTAGAAGCTTGCCGCTTGCCGCAGCTAGTTTGCCTTTGCTTTTACTTTTAGTAAGTGGAATCCGTGCGAATTTTCGAGGACTCCTGCCTTTGATACATTTTGATACTGTAGCGTCCGCACGGGCAGAGCCTTCAGATCCTTTACTCTTCCTCCGCATGTGCCCTGCATGTTCCACGCTTCGACAAATTGGGCTTCAGCAACAAGGGCGCTGGGGCGCCCTATGCGTGGTGCAGAAATTGACAATATCAATATACACACATGTCACGTGCGCTTTGTGCAATTCGTGGATGTATAATGATGTATACAAGATATACACGTTCGTGGGCTATACATACAATGTACGGTCCAACATACACAAATCTTGGATGTGTACAAGTTAGTGGTAGGTGATCTACGATTTGTGGATGAGGCAAAGTCTTCAATGATAGAAAACCCATACTTTTTTTCGTGGCTAGGAAATGTTTTTGATGAATCTGTCTATTTGTCCTAATAGCTAGCCTCTTCCACTTTCATGACAGTAGGTTTAATGCGCCCTGGCGGTGATGGCCGGGACTGCTGGGTTCGAGGCTTCCGCCAGTGGTGCTCAGACGAGACATCATCTCAAATCGTTTTTTTTCTCCGATTCTTGTCTCATCATATCTTATAGAATCTATTCTATTCTTATCTCTTCTATTTTTCTGTACTGTGTTGACATTCTTCGGTTTATCACTTTCTTCGCTTTCTCAGTTTTCCCCCGTTCATTGCCACAAGGCCACATGTCTTTCCGGGAAAGCAGCACCGGTCCTGCGGAAGGGTGCGCCTGAGGTCAAGTCTGTGGGAAGGGATTAGATTTTTTTGGCAAGGGGAAGAGAATGGAAGAGACCTCTGGGGTTAAGAGTTGGCACAGATTTGGATTCAGGTTTCGGAGTTTAGCAAGTGAGGCCAGGACACTGAGCTGGCAAGTGGAAGGCAGCAGGTACAAAATGGTATAAATGGATGCGATGGAGGGGGAAGATCGTGTCCTGAACCTCCTGAACCTCCTGAAATGCCTGACTTACGTATGGCCCAAGCTTTAGCTAGGTATTGTTCAATGCAAAACACACCCGACCATTCAATAGACTCGGTCTCTCAGTGCTTCTATGGACGTTTCATCTTGACCTTGACTTTAAAGACTTCAAACATTTTGGCATATGTTGGTTGCTCTTGTTGAATTAAGCCCAACTTGACCTCAGATTGTCGCTACATTGTTCCTTTAAGCTGTTCTCAAAGATTGGGCTTCACAGCAAACACGGCAAACACGCATCATCCAGCCAATTTGTCAAGATGTCCATTCAGCTTGCACCTGAAGCAGCATCGCCAAAGGCAACTCGACAACAGATTGAAATAGATTGGTGTTCAAGCAAGCCCTGAAATAGTTTCACGTTTTCCATCGTTTTCCATTGTTATCCATTCTTTCCCATTGTTTTCCATTGTTTTCCATTGCTTTCCATTGCCTTCCCCTTCCACCCCTTCCATTGTTTTCCATTGTTATCCATTGGTCTCCATTGTTTTCCATTGCCTTCCATTGTTTTCCGTCGGTTTCCTTGTTTCCCCTTATTTTCTTTGATTGAAACACGTGGAAATGACAGGTCGGACATTGAGTGTGTCAGACAAAGATGAAACCGCCCCCAAAGAAGTGTTGTTATATAATGTTATATATACATGTGATGCATGAGTCAAAACTTTGTGTTTTGGAAAAACCCTCCACAATATTGCTACCCCTCCACAATATTGCTTTTGGGAGCACCAAAAAATGCAATGAACAGCAGGTTTGTTTTGTTTTTTTTGCCTTTGTGCAACATCTTGAATTTTAATTCACCTTTGATTCACACCGATTCCATTTTCCACACGCGGGGATGTTCAAGTGTTCATTGCTAGTTGGCCTACGACCATTCATCGGAATGTAGCAAACAGATTCAAGGACTGATGCCACATGAATTCAAATGATACTCTGATAATCTCTGATACTGGTATGATACTGGTACCATTTGGTACCAAGAGGCAAAGTTTCTGTTCTCCACAGTGCCATTCCGTGTTTCGCTCTGGATGATCGGGATATCGGGATGCTTTGTCTGTGAGGCGACCTGCTGACAACCTGTGAAGTGACCAGACATCGCCAGAACTGAGAACTCGTTTGCTTAGGACACTTATACACTAGTAGCATAAATTTTGGCACAACATGTAGAATAATTAGACGTGACGCAAACCTGGATTTTTCGAGCCGGCGACTTGTAGCAACTAAAGACACAGGAAGACATAGGAAGAGATAGGAAGATTGCTGGACGCATCTCTACGCCAATGTGCACTTCCATTCAGTCCAAAGTGGCTAAAGTGGCTATCAAGAGTCAGTCTTTGCACCTCGGCGCACTTTAGAAGGAGGATGATTGGGGCATAGGAATGTGGTAAATGGCGTTTGCAATGGTTTGCACGACTGGGCGACAAATGATGATTCATGTTCATGTAGAAGAACTTGAGGCTTGTGGCCAGGCTTTGCAATTCTGCTGGAGCTTCCTGCAAGAGACAAGTTGTTTACAGTAGATGTGGTTGGCACGACATCTTTTTTACTTTTTTGAATGTTTTTTCAGTACGGATTCCGACCTTGGTTAATCTTGGAGTTGATGATAATGAGCAATGAGCAGTGAAAATGAGAAACAGAGATCGAGCTGTGGGTCTGCCTCTTCTCATCTCCTCTCACATTTCAAGGACAACTCAATGAACAGCTTTGGATTGGGACCCTCAAGCTTCGTCTATCATGATATCAAACGATGTCCCTTTCAGCCGTAGTTGCAGCACTTTCAATGTATGTGATCACGTTCTACATGAGGCCATTTGGCAATGTTTCTGTCCCACGTGAGTTCCTTCTTGCATGGCCTGTGCAGTGGCCCCATTTTGCCCCTGAGGCCAGATTCTGCACCCGGCATTTCAGTCCACGGTGCTGGCTTGGAAGTTGCCAATGGCATCTATGTTCGGACTGGCTTCAAGGTGGGACGAAGAATTGCGGATCTCTGAAACTCTTTGTGCTCTGAATCTCTGAACTTCCCCAGAAACCCACTTGGAATACTGAAATTCCCACGGGATGATCAGCTATCGACAGCTCGTATTGAACCGGAGGGTCAACCATGACCAAATACATGTTGGGATCATGTTGGGTAGAGTTTCCTCAATTGAAATGGGGAGATCCAGACTCGGCATAAAACGTTTGATGGAGGAGTGAGAATCTGAGGGTCTCCCCCCTTTTTACAGCCAACTCATTTTATAGGAGGATATGGCCAGATATGGTACTTGTCAGGAATCTCAATGCCCCTCATTTGATAGCGGGAAGGTGTGCATCGGTGAAAAGGTGTAATTATAAAATATTATAAGACCAGATACATCCAGATACGCCAAATCACAATGCCTCCCTCTTTTTGGAAGAAGTGATTGGATGGGATGGAAGCTTGTGGCAGGACAGACCCAAAATTCACCGCTTCCCCCGGGAATCAATAGTTTCCAATTGCTGGACAGGAGTGGCTTAAACATGCATGGCCGCTAGTTCCAGCCACCAAATTTAGGCCATACAAATTGAGAGCATTCGAGACACCACATGGATCCAAATGGATTCAAGTGACCACAAACGAAACATATGAACCGCAAATATGCAATGATATAATATGATATACATAGGTATACTCTGATAACCCCCACTTTATCCAGAAGAAAATCATCAAAATGACACCAAGGGGAATTTTGCACTGCGCATGTTCAGTTGATTTGATTTGCTCCGATTTGTAGATGGAAGCGGCACAAAGAGATGGTTATGTCGTGTTGTGTCTATAATGGTGTCAAATGGGTTGTACAAGGGGAATGCCTGTCTATAAAATGATGGGGTGCAACCCCTGTGCGTGTGCGTGCCATAATTTTTGGTGGACCACCTCCTCATTCACAATGCTTGTTTACAAAATGGCGAGCAGGACCCCCCGAATTATACGATATATCCAAATACAGTAGTCACTAGTAGTCATTGGCTGATGATGAACTTCTGAAGACCAGGTTGGCAATTCTGACGCCTTCCAAAAGCGTGGGACTAGTCTCGCGTTGCTCAAGAGAGGCAGAGCTGCGGGTTGTTTGCGGACCAGATATGACAAGAGAAACATAGAGAAAGTACAGTTTTTGTACTTCTCTTCTGCTCAGATGTCTCATATTCTTGCCAGGCGAAGGGCTTGATTGGAGCCTAGTGGACCTTGATGGCCAGTTGCAGCAATCTACGGAGGAAGACAATCCTGTTTGGTGCCCAATTTGATATAGCAGACACCGGACGATTTCATGATGATCCCCGAATGTGTGACTGTCTCCCGAACCTTGTGTAGAAGTGAACATTCCAAGCTGGTCATGCCGCAATAGAATTGTTTCAGCAGTCCAGTGGTTTGGCATTTGGATGTCAGATATGCATAGATAATCATAGATATGCTTGGTCTTGTGTACTCTTGTGGCTCGGAGGAATATTTGCAGAACAAAGTACCGCAAATTTGTGAAGACTGTCCGAGAGGGTTTCGGCGTTGCTCGCTTGTGCCCGTGCACCTCCTTTCCCGCAAAAGTAGGTTGATTTTTTGCATAAGGGAGTGTTGTTGCATGTGTGCTCCCCCCTGCTCCCCAAGTCACCCAAGTTGGGTAAAAGTAGACCCATGTAGACCCCAAATGGTTGAGTCGTTGTAAAGTAACATGTTCCTGAAGTGGTTATGTCAATTTGGGCGCAAGTGATCCTTTTGTTTGGCCGCAAGTGGGCTTTTCGCGTCCGAGAGTTGTTGCTACTTAGACTTACTTGGACCACTTGTCAGATCTTGTAAGTACTCAGTCCATGATAAATACGGAGCTTTATCTACAAAAACATATGCAACATCATGCAGGCCATATCCAATGACGAGCCAGTGCAGTTGGTTGCTCATGCTGTACTTGGTCGATCTTGTTTGTTACAGGTATTTTCGTTTGCGTTCTTGCTGCTGCTTGTTCATCTAGGTGGTGCTATTGGTGTTGATGTAGTTGCTGGTGGTATAGTTGGTCTCGTCGCTGTATGTGGTTCTACGTGGCTCTACTACGTGGCTTTCTGTAGTTGCGGCAGTTGTGATTGTTGTTGTACTGATTGTACTGATTGCACTGGTATCTTTTGTTTTTGCCGTGATTGCATGCAATTGCTGTACTATTGTTTTTTGTTGTTCGTGCTGGTGATGCTGGTGGTGCTGTTGCTCATCCTGGTGGAGGGGAGATTGTTACTCCTGGAGAGACATCTTGAGTTTCTCACTTGACTTACATTGACTTACTGTATGTTGATGTAAAATGATGTAAACATGTATATATTGAGAGATTAAAGAGGTTCTAAGAAACAGCTGAACCAATTGCATGATTACACACATGCACGCATAACCAGACCACTCTGCTTCGGTGGCATTTGCATCCCCCCAAATACCGAGCGAACGGTGCAGAGGCAAAGGGTGCAAACTCCATCAGCAGTGCGTTCGCACCTGGCAAGCTCAGATGGAATCCATATTCCGTCACACTGTACAAGGTGCATTGATATGCATTGATCACATGCTGCATGAGAGAAAGAAAGGCACTTTGTCACCAGAGTTCAACGGCAAGATCATTTCCCTCTACTTGGCGAATGCTCAAGAGCTGCGGATGTCAAGCTTTGTTGACATGACTTGAGACTCGTAGTTGCAAGATGCTAGGTTGCTTCCACGCTAAACAGCGGAACCTGTCTACTCCCACCACAGGTGCGCAAGCATGGGCAGGGCAGGAAAGAGAGTAATTAAAGATGCATGATTCTTAGAAGCCGGTCGCTTTAAACCTTGTCTAGGGACACATGCTCATGAATTTCAATGAACCACATGATTGTTGATGATTATTGTACACATATGTACACATCATGCATTTGTGTTTTTAATCGCGGCTGAAGGTTCGATAGGGCCATGATCTTGAAGACTTTGTAGACTGGAACTCTTATTGAGAGCTGCTGGTGGCTGTGCAACATGCTTGCAACATCTTGCAACATAGAACTTGGGCGGCCTCTTTGTTTAGAGCAATTTAGAACCCAGAGGCTCAAAGATTCAATTCTAGTCAGAATATTCAAATGATATTAGAACATACCAGTAGTACCGCACAAGGCGGTGGCGGAAGTTTCAGGAATAGCAAACTATAGGAAAGGTGAGTTGCTGTGAATGATGGATGGCAGAGCGAACCCACTGATGGATCAAAAGGTGGTTCGAGCGTCGGCCTATCTATCTGTCTATCTATCTGCTTGCCTAACTAACTGACTAACTGACTAACTGACTGACTGACTGACTTACTGACTGACTAACTAACTAACTAACAAACGACTAATTAACAAACTAACTAACTAACTAGCTGACTAACAAACTAACTAACTGACGAACTGACTAACTGACTAACTGACTAACTGACTAACTGACTAACTGACTAACTAACTAACTAACTGACTAACTGACTAACTGACTAACTGACTAACTGACTAACTAACTAACTAACTGACTAACTGACTAACTGACTAACTGACTAACTGACTAACTAACTAACTGACTAACTGACTAACTAACTAACTAACCAACTGACTGACTGACTGACTGACTGACTGACTAATTGACTAACTAACTGACGAACTGACTAACTGAGTAACTGACTAGCTAACTAACTAACTAACTGACGAACAAACTAACTAACTGACGAACTGACTAACTGACTAACTGACTAACTGACTAACTGACTAATTGACTAACTGACTAACTGGCTAACTGACAAACTAACTAACTAAATTGTTAAGATGTTAAGTTGTTAAGTGGTTAAGTTGTTAAGTTGTTAAGTTGTTAAGTTGTTCAATTGTTAAGTTGTTAAGTTGTTAAGTTGTTAGTTCAGTTAGTTAANTAAGTTGTTAAGTTGTTAAGTTGTTCAATTGTTAAGTTGTTAAGTTGTTAAGTTGTTAGTTCAGTTAGTTAACTGACATCTCAAAATTTGCTTAAAACCTTCAGTTTTTGACACTTTTGACTTCCAAATGTGCTTGGCGNGGAAAAACACAGTGTTTCGCGACTTTCCTACCTTTTCGCGCACCTGCATCTCTTCTCTTCTGACTTTCTCATTTCTTATCTTCTCTCTTCTGACTTTCTTCATCTTCTGACTTTCTTCATGGCTGAGCTCTTCACATCTTGGCTCTTCTCACCTCTGCTTTTCAACTGTCCATATTGTCGGAAGTTTCACTTCTAAACTTCCTTCGATTAGAAGGATGTAAAAACATGTAGAAAAATATATTCAAGTGCAATTCACTCTTGGAGCTGCCTAGCTCGGCCATGCGCCTGCCAGCTTGGCTGGGTTGTGGTCGACGGCCTGGCACCAGCTCCTTCAATGAGTCCATGCCAAGAAGAGAGCACCAGCCCCGCACTCAGAGCTGAAGCGGAAAGATCTGAAAGATCTGAAAGATGAAGCTTGACATACTCTTGACATACTCTTGACATACTCTTGACATACTCTTGACATACTCTTGACATACTCTTGACATACTCTCTCTTCACACACATACTCTTGACAGACATACTCTTGACAGACATACTCTTGACTGACATACTCTTGACTGACATACTCTTGACTGACATACTCTTGACTGACATACTCTTGACTGACATACTCTTGACTGACATA
>BGPT01001839.1:0-80815 GCA_003297045.1 Symbiodinium sp. clade C Y103 | reverse complement strand
CATACTCTTGACATTGACAGACATACTCTTGACATTGACAGACATACTCTTGACATTGACAGACATACTCTTGACATTGACAGACATACTCTTGACAGACATACTCTTGACAGACATACTCTTGACAGACATACTCTTGACAGACATACTACATACTCTTGACAGACATACTACATACTCTTGACAGACATACTACATACTCTTGACAGACATACTACATACTCTTGACATACTCTTGACATACTCTTGACATACTCTTGACAGACATACTCTTGACATACTCTTGACAGACATACTCTTGACAGACATACTCTTGACAGACATACTCTTGACAGACATACTCTTGACATACTCTTGACATGACTTTTGTTTTTTCTTTGCTTCCTCACATTCCTGCTTTGCTTCCTTTGCAAGAAATGGCAATCTTGAGCACTTGATGAGAAACTTCGGAACTTGTTGGAATGTGGAGGTTGACAACATACTCATTGACAGGCTCCTTGCTGAGCTTGTCATAATGACTGGTCATAGGTATAATATGGTATAATAACTTATTCAATACTTATCCATACGCTTTGGTGCTGAGGACCGGAAAAGATCTTGGCTGCAGCCATGCCTGGGAAGCTGCTCAAACGGATTGCAGCGAGCTCTCCGATGCATGGCGGCAGTTTTGAGATGTCTTGAACATTCTTGAACTTGAACCAGGTTTTGAAATGTTTTGAATGTGTTTGATTCATTTCAAGAACCGTCTTTGAAGGTCTTGGTTTTGCCTTATCAACCGTGTATTCATGATCCAAAGGTGCCGCGTCTTCCATTGAGGCGGAGAGCATTGATTTGCAAGACTTGCAATAGTGACCCTCAAGATATCGAACCGTTGTACATATCATATCTATATATGGCTTAAACAACTCCATGAAATTCGAGTTGTCACATTACTGTAAGAATTCCTGTTGTTGTGTCTGCGTTCAAACCTGGCCTCTGAGGAGTGCAGAAAAAGTGCAATCTTCTATCCACCCGCCCTGGAGGAAGTGGCCTATCATTGGCAGTCTAGTCAGCAGAAATGCAAAAGCATTCGTATGTCCGACTTTCCTGACCAGATGTGATCAGATGTGTGGATCATGTTCCCCAAGCATTGAAAAGACCAACAAGGCTGAAAACGAAAATTGTTGGGACTGGATTTCCACTGAAACATGCTAGCTAAGTAAAGCAGAATGGATTCGAACGTAAATGCTTGGAGGACTGCTGTCCAGCAAAGCCTGCCCAGAGTCATCCGTTGGGGAACATTGGAGACGTCAATAGCTCGGAAGCAAAATGCGAAGGCATTGACTTCGAGCTTCTCGCTACCAGGCATCGACCAAGTATCCATTCCTTTGGTATATCTTTGGCTTGGCAAGTCAACCTGCATCGTTGATGCCTTGCAGAATCTCTTGTACCCTCCCCAGTCTTTGTCTTTGCTTGTCATTGCTTATATTGCTTCTCGATGCACATGGTTTAGCAAGAGGTAAATGATGTTTGAATGCGTGCTTCCAGTCTTGTTACACAGTGTTTTTCTTGTCGCAGATTTCCAGCTTGCGCCGGAACCTTCGGCTTCGTCAACCTTAAAGGGGAGGAGAATTCTGGCTGTGAAAGATGCAAAAGCCGGGGAAACTGTGAGATTCTCAGTCTGCGGTTTCAAGAAGCCACTGAGGGGAACACTCAGCATCCGAGACAATCTTTCGGATCCATTGTTTCAATCTTCCTTGGCCTTTCAGAAGACGTGTTCTCCTATGTTCACAGAACATAGTGGCCCCAATGACGCCACAAGGTCTTGCTCGTCTTCAGCGTGATCCTATCACGGCCGAGTGTGCACGCAGAATGGGGCGCTGTGTTTGACAAGCAACAGCTTGTCTCTACAGGTGTGAAGCTGACAGATGAGATGAGATAAGAGTTGATGCCATGTTTGCCCCAACAACTTTGTAAAATTGACCAAATCGAGCCCCTGTTGACAAAACATGATCAAACGTGACATTCAGTCATGATTGGCAAATCGAGAGTGGGGACTTGATAGAATCTGATATTCCCATCAGAATGCCGCTGATTCTCATTTGATTGAAGGTGCGCAAGTGCTGATAAAGCAGATCTGATTTTGAGATAGAATGCTGCTCCATTGATGACGAACCAGAGATCAGGCAAACCAAACAGGATGTAGCTGACCGCCTGGATATTTTCCAGAGCAATGCCTGCAGGTAGAAGGATCGTTTCAGGCATTGAGCCGCACACGCCTTTTGATCGTTGGAACACATGGCAGATGGCCTCGACCCCAGTGAGCAATGTGAGACAATGTGAGACACAAGTTTTTGGTTTTCTGACGTTTTCTGCACTGCTTTTGGTCAAGCTGTGAATGTGCATTCAATTAGGTACGTGGCAGGCAGGACATGTGCATCCGAAGAGGTGTCATGCTCTCAGAACGACAGACAGTTGAACTATGAATGTCACTTTCTATGCGCGTACATACTAGATCATACTAGTAATTACAGATGTAGAGTGTACTGAATTTTACTGAATTCACTGTAGCATACTATGATGGGAGCATTTGTGTTGTGCTTAGCTGTGCTTCGCTGTGTAAGGATCAGCTTTTAAAACAAAACGGTGGCTGGGCTGGAGCCTCATCGTGCTGAATTTTACAGATCTTTATACACAATTTCACAGGTTGCAAAATGTTGCAACACTATAATTTAATGTTAAATCAATGCTAATCATATGTTCATCATATTTAGTGATAATTTAGTTATTCTGTGCATAGCATAGCGATAGAAATGTCCTTGGGATTCTGACCTTGATTTCATTGAGGCCTTCTCGGAAGTGCCATTGGAAAGCCCTGAGGGTTGAACACTTGGCAGATCTTGGTAGGCTGCAGGAATTTGCAGGCATTGTTTTGCCATGTCTTGCCATGTCTTGCCATGCAGATCTTGATGGATCCCGATGGGAGGTGTGTAGTACAATGTAAACTTCTGTAAATGATTGACAATCATTGTAAGTCAAAGGTTGTGCAAGTATCAGGCAGTCTGGATTTCTACATATTTCGATTTTGCAGGCCATTTGTTGTGTACCGAGGCTTTGAGGACCTAGCAGGAATGGAAGATGACAGGGTGGAAGGTCAGATCTTTGTTTTCTTGGATGAAAGCAGAAACAGGTCAATCGTAGCATAGCTTTGCATCAGCTCTGCATAGCTTCTGAATTACGCTCTGGCTACAAATGTTTGGGCTTGTGCTAGAGTCTAGGGAGAGAACAGAGAGAGAGGCAGAGTGATTCTGGTTTGATTGCATATTGTAGCGACGCAAGTCCGCAGCGGCCATGACTGCGGAATCTAGAATGCCACAAGCGTGTTTAGTTCTGAATCGCAGGGATTGGCACCGAAGATGACAATGTCACGAGATGACAACATACTCTCGCATAATAATTCTCAATGCTACATTATATCATACTAATCAATCCTAATCATACTATGTCGTGGATTATATAATAATCTCACCGGTACAGCTTGTGACATGATGTGACATGTAAGATATGGCAAGTCTTGGCATTTTATTTCCACGCGCAAGTTAAAAGATAAGAAAAAAGACAATGAATGACATTGCGGCCTGTAGACCTGTGACATGCAGCCGGGTTTCATGCAATTACATCACAACATACATTCTCGCGCTCGTCAACCATTTGCTGTGTTGGGTATGGTGGGACATGTTTTAAAGCGAGTTGAATTTGATTGAGGTCCATAAATGCCTTGTTCATACTTGCGTTTCAAATGAGCGCTCAAATGAACACGTTGAGAGCTTCCTAAAGAGCTCTAAAGTCCAAAGCAAGAGTTTTGATTCCGCTTTCTTTCACATCGAGGACTCTGCATCACAGTTGTTTTTGAGCAAGTCCTCCAGACAGACATGCAATGCTGGACATGCCTTTGCCCACTTTGCATATCTTTGCATCCTGCAAAGCCCACTTTTGAAGTCCAATCCCGAACATCCCTCCTCAGGCCTCCTCCCACGGCTCCGTTTGGCCTTTGGCCTTTTTGTATTGGCTTTGGATGGCTTTGGTGTGTTTATAACCCCGCCGCATTGGCAAAAACACCGCAGCTCGACGGGGGTGGTCTGTGAGGTCTTGCCGTGACACGCCTTAGCGCAATTTCTTTGTCCCATGATTTATATTGATTTATGATTTTGATCTGACTTTGATGGTCATTGCTTTGTGAATCTATGCGCAGGTGTTTGTGACACGATGCTGGTCATGGAGTTTGGTCGCTTTGTTCAGCGACCTTGTCCCCCACAGCCACCAAGGACGACGCTTCTTGTGCTTTTCGGGGTATGATGCACTATTTATTTCATCTTATTTGTAATCGAAGGAAGTTTAGAAGTCAAACTTCCGACAATATGGACTGATGGAAAAGCGAAGCCAGGCAGAAAGTCAGAAGAGATAAGATCAGAGAGGGAGAAAGAGAGAAGATGCAGGTGCGGGAGAAAGTCAGAAGAGAGAAGATGCAGGTGCGCGAAAAGGTAAGAAAGTCGCGAAACACTGTGTTTTTCCAATGTTTTGTGGCTCCAGAGGGTCGAAAAGTAGGCTTGCTAAAGCGGCGGGGGCGGAGCCATCTGGGAAGATGAGAGATGAAAAATTGCACGCCATTGTGGCGCGAAGCACGTTTTCCAGTAAAAAGGCACAAAACACCTAACGCCCGGACCACTTTTGGAAGTTGAGACGCGGAAAAAGCGCACGCCGTTGCGGCGCCAAGCACATTTTGAAGTCAAAATGCTAAAAGCACATGTTTGGAGCACTTCTGGAAGTTGAGATGTCGAAAGAGTGCACGCCGTTGTGGCGCGAAGCACATTTTGAAGTAAAAAAGCACAAAAGGCTTCAGCTCAAGCGCTTTTGGAAGTTGAGATGTTGAAAAAGTGTACCCCGTTGCGGCGCGAAGCACATTTTGAAGTGAACATGTTGAAAGCACCACATGTTGGGTGCACTTTTGGACGTTTAGACCTTGTTTTCTACGTTTTCTGTGGCAGGCGCAAGGGATTCTGCACCTGGTGAAAAGTGAGCTAAACTTCCCTCAAAAATGGAAAGTTGAGTGTGCAGCTGACGGCCCCGTAGCAATGCGTTTGCGATTTTTCCACTCCATCTCTCTAAAGTACTGCGCCTGTCGCGAAAAAGTGAAGCCAGGCCATACGAAGTGAGGCACCTGTCACGCAAAATCATCTTAGCAAACCTGAAGATCTGATGCTGCAAAATGATCACATTCTCAGGAAATCAATTCCCTGACCTCTTAACATACACCTGCTTGAGGTGTCTCTTGTACTGCCTGCCACTAAAAATGCATTTTGGCATGTCCTCTTCAAATGTCCCACGCCTGCCATCGCTTTTGAAAATGCAACAAAACCCACGCGAGCCTCGCAGAATTGCTTCGTTTTTGATGTTGTCAACTTCAAAAATTGAGGACGTCTCGCAAAATTGCTTCGTTTCTGAACGTTACGCTACACTACACTACAGTACATTGCAGTCGACTCCAACTACAACTACAACCACAACTACAACTACAACCACACCTACCACTACCACTACCACTACAACTACAACTACAAACTACACTGCACTACACCGCGCTACACTGCACTACACTGCACTACACTGCACTACACAGCAACCACCACACTACCCTACACTAGACTACAACTACAACTACAATTACAACCACAACTGCAACTACAACTACCACTACAACTACGACTACAGCGCCATTACGACTACATCTACAACTACCACAACCACTACGACTACAACTAGAAGAACTACAGCTACAACTACAACTTCAACTACATGACAACTACAACTACAACAGCCACAACTACAACTACAACAACTACAAGTACAACTACAGCAACTACAGCCACAACTTCAACTACATGACAACTACAACTACAACTACAACAACTACGACAACTACAGCAACTACAACAACTACAACAACTACTACAACTACAACAACTACAACAACTACAGCAACTACAGCTACAACAGCTGCAACTACAGCAACTACAACCACAACTTCAACTACAACTTCAATTGCATGACAACTACAACTACAAGTACAACTACAACTACAACAGCTACAACTACAACTACAACTCAACTACAACTACAACTGCAATTGTAACTACAGCTACAGTACAACTACAACTACAACTACAACTCAACTACAACTACAACCACAACTACACTGCGCTGCCGCCAGCCACTTGTCGGTCCATCAGTGGGTTCCCTCTGCCATCCATCATTCACAACAACCAACCTCTCCTATACGTTTCCTATCTTCTAAACTTCCGCCACCGCCTTGTGCGGTACTACTGGTATTGTATTGTGTATTTTCTGTCATACATATTTGTATTATATCTTGTGTTTTATTTTGTTTCCGTGCAAATTTGCATAGTTCCATGTTCCAGACATGGTACCGACGTGCAGGATGGAACCCTGGGAAGTCGGATATGGTCTTCGCGTTGAGATCGCCTCCCCGGCATGGAATGCATGGAATGCATGGCCAAACAGCTTCGGTATCAACGTGAAAACTCGTGAAAACTCGTGAAATGCATGGTTTGGCAACGATGAAGCAGCGACAGCCGTGCAGGCATGTGCCCATCAAGTACCCCCAAGACTTTTCATCCATTTTCTATCATTTTCTCTTGTTGCGATTCAATGCTGTGAACGCTTTGGACTTTCAATTTTGTGTGAGGTTTCTAGAAGTCTTCCTTGCATACTTATACTATCTTATACTAGTAGATCTAGTTGCACAAACTGTCGCACATTGGTATGTCACACGCAGACTCTGGAGGCTGACTGGCTTCAATTTGTTTTTGTTGAATTGAGACATGGACAGCATGCAATTGGGATCAACTAGTTCTCATTTGAGTGTTTGAGCGCACTTGTCTTGGATATGGCAGGATTCATTCTTGGCTGGGCCCTATGAGCGCCAGCCCTGGTCTTTTTGCTGTTAGCGTGTTTTCGATGATACATTTCACATCATGTCACCGATTTCACCGATATTTCCTGCAAGTGGCCAAGGGAAGATGTGTTGGCATGGGCCCTGATCCTGAAAGAGGCTTCCATGCTTCACGCAGAGAAGCGCCATGAAGTGTTTGATGTTCACCCAAGACCCAAAAGAAGTGCCGATGTTTGTGAAGTTGTGTTATGTTTGCTATGTCGTGCTGATGGAATATGCAAGTGCCTTTTGGAAGCGATGAACTTGGCTGAACTTGGGTGGCATTGCGTGGCATTGCGTTTCAGCGTTTGGAGGAAATCGCTGATGCGAACTTGGGTTCAGAAAGTTTGGGTGTGGTGCTCAGTTTCTGTTTGCAACCTGTATCGTATGGGAGGCACTGTTGCCGTTAATTAAGTAAATTGCCTTTTTTTTGTTTAGCAAACTTCTGAAAATCTCATTCGGACATATTCCTAGGATTTCCTAGGTGTTTTGGATTGTTCTGGTGATCTCAAGCCACTGACAGGCAAGGCAGAAAGCTGTTGGAGAGCTTACAACAGCGAATCCGGGAAGGTGGACTCACTCTGTGACATGACCAGATTGGCATGATCAAAGCATGATCAAAGCATGATCAAAGTATGATCAAAGTATGATCAACAAAGTATGTTTGTTCAAACACTCCGATCAAGTCGAACTCTTGGAGCCCAAAAGCAGAATGCGCCAGCATGTTTACATTCAAGGCATGACATGTGCACGAATGGGCTGCCTGTGTTTGTCACGGGCAACCAGACCGGTGCTTGAGTACGTCGAGGTTAGCTAGGTTTAATTACGGAAATTACAGACTACCCACATGCAGTCATGCAGTCATAGTCTAGAGCAGCATACTCGTAACGAGCAGCTTGCTAAGGTTCAATTCAAGATATTTTTGAGTCACTCCGATTGCGCTCACAAATAGCCAGCACATTTGATTCTTTGTTTGACATGGTTGGGTGTTGCAAGCAGTTCAGAAAATTGAAGGCCACAATAGCATACAATATCCTTTCAAATCTCTAAACATGGCGATGTGCGATGAGTCGGGGGCACTCCTAGCAGACAGTGCCGATGAACTTTTGGAGAGTGACGAGGAGGTGCGCTGTGGATCCTTTGGGACGCGTGATTGACGTGATGATTGTGATATATTGTGATGCCGTCTCAATGCATTTGTAGACTTTTGAAGTGATGGAGTTCCCAGTAACGCGCCTGGGACATCAGCCAAAACTAATGGACTAAGCAGCATCTCAAGCATTGACAAGTTCTGCGCCTATCAACTCTTCCCACTGCAATGTTGCGATCTCTGTCGCTCTATGTGCATCGCCTGTTTTGGAGTCAACCCCGACTGTTTTGACCATGTCCTTGTCGAGATATCATGAAATATATTTTTTCTGTTTTCTTTGCGGCTGTAATATCATGGTCCTTGTCTTATCTGATCTTGTTTCAGTTGTTTTTTTTGCTGTTGCTGCTGTTGCTGCTGTTGTCATCATCAGAGCAGTGGTGATTCTTGTCGCCTCTTGTTGCTGCCTATCTTTAGTGATTCTTCACAGATCAGCAAGTCGCCCCTTCTGCCCATTACTCCGGCTTAGGAAATCCCAAATCCTGCTCTGCTGTACAAAAAAACATGTTTGGACGAATGCATTTCGCATCTTTTTAAGTGCCTTGTTCAATCTTTTGCTGAGGTGTTTTAAAAAATTGAAATACTACTCAACATGCATTTGAGCGGTTTGTGGTGAAACTTCTCAACATGAGCTCTAATTTGGATCAAGTTGGCACATTGGAAACCATTGATTCACATTGATGCTCTAAGAAAGTGTGTGTGAGGGTGTGGGCCCTCATACCTTTGCACGACTTTGCATGGGTGTGCTACGGCTGCTACGGTTATGGTTTGTTGTGGCATCTGCAGGGAGTTGAAGAGAAGCCAGCACAAGAAGTGCCGCCACGCGAAGTGGTTGTTTCAGGTCATGAGCCAAGGGAATCATTGCAACCAACTGCAATTTGAGACGTTTTGAGACCGTGACGAGCAAGCAAAATCTGAGCACAGTGAAATCTGGATGTTGCCATGTTTTGTCATAATTATATATTATATATATTATATATTATATGTTCAAATTATTCAAACTTCAAATGTGTTGGCCAGGCCAGGACCCTCGCGCTTTGGGCCTGGCCCTGGCCGAAGTCTATGGCGAGCGGACTCGAAGAGGTTTGCAGCATGCCAAGGACGCCTCTCGTTCTGCTTGGAAGATGCCATGGCAGGGCAGGAAGCGTCAGTTTTACCAAGTTTGCTAAAGCAGGGCAGATTTTGCGGATGCTACTCTGGTTGCAAAACTCAGATTCTTGATTTCTCATGGTTTCTCTATGGTGGTGTGTGCATCACCTTGTTTGGGGTTTCTGCTGATGATTGGTTTCTTCACCGCATATTTCCTCAAATTCATCAGCACTGTCGGAATCCAGTGGCAGACAAAGGATGTACAGTATGCCTTCATTTGCCTTCCTTTTTCCGACATGTTTCGAAGGACTACTACACAGAGCGTTGACCTGAGCGACTCCAGACGACTCGGTTCCATACAACTCGCCTAGGAACGGTAGCGTAACATAGTGTAACTACTTGTTTGTCAAATGTGTATCGAATGCCAACTCGCCACCTCCCCGAAAATTGAGCAAGAGCCATTTCAGGCCATGACAAAATCATATCAAATCTGCATGTGGTCCAAAGTAAAGAAAGGGCGAAGAGGACAAAGATCGAGTAAGATTGACTACCTAAATTGTTTTTGCCACACGAGATGCCCCGGTTGCGGTGACTCATCTGACTCCTTCGCGCAAAGGCTTCCTCCAATCTCGTGTTCAACAGAGCAGTGGCAAGACTTGGCTGCCCTCGCACAAAAAGGCAGGCAGCTGTCAGTGCAGGAGTATCACAGAGTGATGACGGTGTCATTCTTTGCACCTGCATATCCAGTAAATTCCAGTAATCAATAACGGTACTTGAATGAATGTATATACTTGATTTTTGCAAGCTTTGGAATCACAAAAACGCCACAGAAAACGTTCGAAAGCGGACTTTGACATTGACTTTCACATTTTTTGTTGCTATCAGTGAGAAATCGTGTGACACAAAATTGAGCAGAAAAAGAAGAAGAAGAAGAAGAAGGGTCATGTCTTTTGTTGCTTAGACGCTTCGCAAATAGAAATTCTGTCTTGAGTTTGTTTTGTGGATGCAACAGGCAAGCGGACAAATGGGGAAACATTTTGCATGTGAAAGAAGAACAACTAGTCAGCACTGCCAGGACCTTTGACAGTTTGGATTTTTTCCAGCCATGGCGTAGTAGTGGGCTTTTCTCCGGTTCTGTTCAAACATATTTGGCCAATTTTAGCCTTATTTAATCTTATTTATAATATATATATATATATGGCATGTTGTCTTGATATATCGCCTACGAACTTATTCATGGCGATTAACTAGAGGCTTCGCCCGAATGCCCGACTGCGTCCCAATGCGTCCGTCGGTTCAGGTGCAGTGCTTTGCTGTCCAACGGCGGCTTCCTTTTTCGATGGCCTAAAAGAAGGTCTTGGCTCTGCGCCCAAATCGCGCAGTGCCACAAAGAGACAATGTGAGAATCTGTGTCGCAGGAAATTGATGGAAATTGTGATTCTTTGATATTCTTTGTGACTTTGACTTTTTCACATTCAGCTATAGGTCATGTTATGTCATTTTGTTCAACCCAAAAGTATTCAGGAAAACAATGGAAAACAGTATCGTTCTATTCATTCTTTACAATGCACCACTTTGATTTGTCAACAAGGCTGGGATGTCTACGAGACCATGCTGGACTTTGAGGACTTGCTCTCAGCAGTTTTAAGCTTTTACTTTCACTGAACGGAGCTTGACAATCAAAATAATCCAACAACCTCATCAGACCTCATGAGTAAAAAGCTGTTTGAACCTGTCTAATCTGTCGCCGCTCCCTCACTTAGCGTTCGAGACCATTCGAATGTGTCACAGCTTCTTTACACTGACTCAACATGGTTGCATGTGTGGCTCATCAGACCTCGAGCACTATTTGCCCAGATAAACTTTTTAAGTGCAGGAAGTACACTGTGGATTCAAGGAAACTTGGGCATGGGCTTTCCAAGTTGTTCATAGTTGTTCTATACTATTCTATTTTTTCATGTGCAGAGTACATCAGAGTACATTATAATACAGTCTTGTACAGTAATCCGAGTAATCCGCGGTTGAATGAAGTCCGAGGTGTACACTTTGGAGCTCCAGCGCCGTTCGCGTGACGAGGCAGGGACAGCCATGGCAAGGCATGGCAAGTCATGACAAGTCATCGCAAATATTAGAATTAAAATGAATTAAAATATTATAGAAATAGAATATGAACAGATTGCAGAATAACATGGAACAACACTGCAGACTGCACTGCGGACTTCGCACAGACGCAAGGTTGCAATGAGACGCTCGTAAGCGCCAGGCAAGGCAACGCAGAGCTGTAAGCTCCTCCAGTGATAGCAGCCAAGGTCTCAGACATTCAGACACTATCAGTTGACGCAGCAGTTGACGATGTTTGAAGAAAATCAAGTGACTGTTTTTGGTGTTCAGCAGGGTGGACCTGGATTCGCGTTCCCACCAGCAAACACTGACGCAATATGACTCGGCTTTCACAGAGCTGCGCTCTTCAAATGCAAATTGAACATTCTGCGATATTCTGTGTGCGGCATGGAGAAACAACTTGGAACCTCAGTGATCTAATTTAATGGTTTGCCGACCTGCTGCTTAATACTCCACATTCGAGCTTCAACACATGTTGCTGCCTGAACATGTCACATCAGATGATGTGCTTTTACGATGTGCTTTTGTCATCTTTTGTCGTCAAGGCTAGACTTGAGCGAATCGTTAGTTTCGCCCGGTACACCACCTCCATCACTTCCATCGCAGTGTTCTTTTTTGATTCATCTCAGATCTCAGATTTCCCAGGCAGCGAAAGCTTTGTGGAGGTGAACTTAGGCGATGAGTCGCACTCCTCAGAGGCGCTCGTTTGTCACAGCCTAAAGCCCCCAAGATCCCCAAGAGACTCATGCAGAGTTTTACACGTTTTGAAAATCTTATAGTGCATACATATACAATCATATGCATACATTTCAGAGCGTACAGTGGCTAAAGTGCCCTGATCTTTTGGCGTATAAAGATGTATAAAGGCCATAAAGATATATGAAAGAGATAGATGTTCAAGCTCCAGAGTCTTGTGTGTTCAAGGAGAGTGTGGATGAACCCTGCGAGAAGCGGAAGAAGCTGCCCAAGAACGGAAGATGCCCGCATCCCAATGCTGAATGTTACTTACCTTGGAACTGAGTGCCCGCAGATGTTGGATGCATTGGTCGAATTTGTGGAAAGTGCCTGAAGATCTTGACGATTTGGTCCAACGGTCAAAACCTGTCGAAACTCAGAATGGTCAGAATGGTCCAGTTTGAGCATTTTGAGCCCAAATAGCAGGCACTGGCTTCGCCATTGCTGGCGACACTACCAGCATCGGAGGCCTGATTCATCCTGATTCTGTGATTTCACACGTTGGACTTTCTCTTCGGCATCAAGGATGGGCATGTCAAGGCGGTGGAAAGAATAGGAAAACCAAACACAAAATCACAGTGTGAGTGTCTTTAAATGTCTTTGTCAACATGGCTTTGTAATTCTCCGTTCCTCATCTTTCGTTCTTGTGATTCAAGGATTTCAAGGTTGCGGCTGAATCCATGGATTTGGTTCTTCATTTTTGGAGGTACTGGAAGAGCAGTGTTGGCATCGCAGACGGTTGATCTTCCAGGAATTCTTTATGGCTTCTTTGTTGCAAGTGAAATTAGGAGACAAAAGCATCAAGCAGCTTATACAATGATGTGCTGTGATACCCATTCTAGACAATCAACATTTGGAGAGAAAGTATATAGAGGCAAAAGGCTGTTTTGACATGTGTTGTACATCTTATATACATGGGCTATATACAAGTAGCGGAGGTTTCAAGGATTTTGGTTTTCGACCGTGTGGCTGTGTGATCCGAATTCTTGTGACAAACACACACAAATATCATGTGTGCATGCATATATACAGAACTCATAACATACACATGATCGGTTGTGACTTACGTGCACAGGTTTGTTCTTTTCAAAGTTTGCTGCCCACTTCGTCCAGTGAGGCTTTGGCGATTTTGATTGCGCAGCATCCTCAGTCAGCCTGCTGGTAGCGTTTCTTCCCCACACCAGGGATAAAAGTGAACAAGAACGAGGCATCTTCGATTGATTTGACAGAATCGCAGAGAAACTTTTGCAACCGTCTTTACAGACCAGTGATGACCAGTGTGTATATATTCTTGAAACATCTTGAAACAATAATGTTGCGGGGCCCAAGGGCCTCAGAGGATACTTTTGAAACCCTGGGGTGCATTCAAAATTGAGATATCAAAAAGAATTCAAAAAGATAGACGAGACACCAGCGGTGAAGTTGGGCAAAATTTCTCATATTCCGGGCCAGTCTTGCGAAAAGTATTCATGAAATCGATCTGTTCTTGAGCCTTTGCGATCTACAGGTTTTGAGACTGCAGCTACCCTGTGTGGAGCTTCTGGTTTACGATTCAGATGGCAGGCGATTTCTATCTTGACAGGTCGTTCCATTGCAAGTGAAACTCACAGCTATCACGAGGAAGTTTCTCCTAGCGAGATGCTACCGCACATGCATTCTTCGTTTACACCGGCCCTTGCTTGGATTTGTTTTTTTTTTTTGACCCTGCAGGTTATGTCCGGTTGGTCTGAATTCGGCCGGCCTGGGGATCTGCGTCTTCAACTTGCACGACAGGCCGGAAAAACAACACAAAAAGCATGCATCACTCTGGAGCTTTAACTTTTGGTCCTAATTGCTTGAAAGTTCTTGAAAGTAGTGAGGCGAATAGTCACTTTGAGTCCAACAATCAACAATGTGCACTTCCATCAGAGCATGTCAGGCAAACAGATGGCTTTCAGCAACCATCACTAAGTGTACAGGCAGGGCTAACGATGTTTGCTTCCTCGTGGTAGTACTGAACAGTTTGATCTCACATCAGCGAGTCGATCCATCATGATCATGATCCATCAATCCATCATGCCTTTCCTTGTGCAGTTGGATTATGTTGTTTTTTTTTCCCTGTCGAGTCTCCTCCTTATCGCCCCTTTCTGTTGTTCCTTGAACAGACTGTGGTTTGGGAGCTGCTGCTGTGTGGCCACACGATGAGTTCAGCCTTGACATGGTTGCGTGGCCTCGCTCTACAGCCGATGTGTTTGGATCCCAAGAGTGTCCCGTTGTGTTTCAGATTGTGCTTAAGATGTTCGATCTCGTGAAGGTCATTTCAAAATGTTCAAAGGTGCACTGACAGTATCTCAGTATGTTTTGTCAATTCAAGATGTTGCACTTCCGTCAGACAAGTTCCATCATTTTCCATCATTTTCCATCATTTAAACTCATTTAACATTATTTAGCTACGTATGTTTGACGATGTTGAAGTGCTCACGAGCTGAATACAAGACTGCAGAAGTGGAATCAATTCGGCCCACGCATGACTGCCTATGATGGGATTGCATAATCACAACCCAATGCCTCTGACTTTAAACTTTCAAGGGGAGTTGCCTGAGCAATCTGAAGCGCATCCACACACACACAGCCTCAGAAAACCGCAAGGGCCAAAGATTATTCACTATAAGACTATAAGTGCATGTTTCGAAGATCACGTCGCTCTTTTTGCTGGCTAGCATATCTTTGTGCGTCTTGCTCCAGTTTTCTTTGATTTTGTTTCAAACCCTTGGACGCCCATAGTATAGCAACAGCAGATGAATGCGGAAAACATGCTAGATTGAGGTTTTCCATTTTACAGTTCTTGAGTTACGTTGGGAGAGTATATTACAAATGAATACAATTCACAAAGCAAACATGTTGGAAACGGCAGCAAAGACCAGAAGGTTGCACACAAAACAGACGTCGTACAATGCCTTGAATGCCAGTGACAGAAAACAAGACATATAAGCAGTTTGAACAAGAAGTTCGATTCCTGGTAAAACCGAAGAAACAATAGTAGCGAAAAAACATGAGGCCAGCTAGGGATATTTGGCAAACTCAGGGTCGGTACAAAATCTCCAACTCCCCTCTCGCCATCTCTCGCCTCCGGTTTCAAGAAGATGTTTTTGCAGCGGGTCCAAAGCGCAAACGTTGCCTGGCCCTTCCATTCCCAGGTGGCAGTGCCCTGCTTTTGGTGGATGACTCTGGTGCTGTAACAGTGGAACTGAACCCAGGTGGACGGCCAAGAAATATTCCGAAAGCAAAAGAGATTGCAGTGCATGACTGCACAAGTGTTTTGATGTCCACCGTTGAATGTTAGACAACATTTTAACCTCGAAGTATTTTAGTTGTTTCCACCACGTTGCTGCAGGTGGGCTGGTGATTGGGGAAGTCCGCCAGGCAGAAGCAGTGTGGCTCCAAGTTACAGTATGTGAAATGTGTCATGGCAGGGTCATCAAGTCAATGAAACAAAAGGACACCAACAGGTTTCAGTTCGAACCTTTGACCTTTTTTTGTGGAAGGCACAGAGCTATGCTGTGCAGCGAATTAAGCCTAAATGTTGGCAAGATTGTGTGGTGAAAGCCGCTATTCGATTGCACTTGCCAATTCTCGGCAAATCTCGGCAAGGTATCCAGATCGAATCACCCAATACTGCCTGAGCCGCTCTTCTGAATTGTGATGGTTGAGCAATTGTGCAAGTTTATTGAAAAGGATTGACATGTGCATCATGAGACTTCAATCCTTCGTTTTGTTGTCGTTTGAGCCAAAGAAGTATGCAGCTCAGGCAGGACGTACTGCAACTTTGCCTCAGGTCAAATGCAACATTTGGAGGCAACCGAAGAGCACGTCTTGATTCTCAGCGAAGACTGGAGGCCCATGCAGCCAATGGCTGTCCTCCGGCTGTCCTCCGGGCTGGGAATGGCCGGAATGGCCTGCCTTCCACGGTGACAGGCAGTCCAAAGAGTGCTGGAACAGCGGGCTACGGAGGCAAGCGCAACACGTTTGCCATACAGATGTTCTCCTTGTAGATTCTTGCAATTTTCCAGAGTAGGGAAAGTATGGGAAAAGTATGGGAAAGTTTTTTGTTTTGGTTTCACGAAGACTTGAACACGTCCAACACGATTCTGTCTTCGTGTTTCGAAGGCCGTATCTTGCATGTGGGCTGGGCCGTTCCAGGCTGCCGCTCAAGTGGATGCTGCTGCTGCATTGTCAATTTTGAGGCAAGGAAAGCGCTCAATTTTAATAGTGGAATCTTGCACCGCCTGGTGTTACCTTTTTACTTCTTTTCACAGTTCTTAACACATGTTCCAATATGTTACAACCCGTAGTGCAGGAAAGGTGCAGGAGAGGTGCAGGAGAGGTGCAGGCAGTGTAGATGTGCTAGTTACTACTGCTAGTTGCCTTCGAGTGTCATCCTGCAGTGGATTGCAGGAAGGCCAAGAAGGTGAGAAATCTATCTACTTTGGCTATCGTCTCGTTGAGCCCTCCACAAGGCAAAATGGGCGAAACATGGCAAACAGAAGTTGTCCTGATTGTGCACCATAATTTGGGAGTGCCCACACTTGTTGGACATGCCTGGGGATGCAAGGAATGATGTTCTTTCTTGTCCGATGTGATCGCAGTGATGTTCAAAAAACAGGACCAGATTACTGGCCACACAGCATGCCACAAGCACAGCGTCCTTCCTTTGCTCACACCAGTGAAGCCGATCAAGTGCGAGGGCTTGGACAGCAGAAAGATTCAAAAAACAACTTCAAGATACTTAAAGATTATGGTTAAAGAATGTTTAAAAATTGATAACGGTGTTGTATATATGAGTTGGCAACGTACAGCTTTTGAAGATGTTTGAAGTCTTCGCCTCCACGGAGTGTCATGTTGTTTCAGGCCAGTTGTTGGTAGAGTCGCGACCTCAGAGATTTGTGCCTTACCGAAAAGAATTGCGCCACCTTGGGCGGACTTGAGAATCTGTTAATTGTTTAGAATATGTTGTGCTTTTTGGAAAAAACATGGAGATTTGGTTTATGAGTTTATGAGATTTCTATCATTGATAACCAAATTCACGTTCTTTCCATGTCTTTCATCCATCTTTTTCTTCCCGAGGTTCAGAGAGCGCCAGGAAGTTTCAGCATCTGAAGCTGCCCGGTTTGCAGTGGAAATGGGTCTAGCGTGATGGCCTCAGTGGTTGGAAGATCCAATTGAATCTATGTGTCAAGTTAATTCAATTTAGAATTTAGAATATTTCAATGAATCTTAAATTTTTGAGAAATGGGTCCTTTTGCACCAAGGCCAAAGATCGTGGAACGAGCACTTTCACAAGGAGGTCTTCAAATGGAGCATCACTCAAATGGAAATCTCAGAGTCAGTGTAATTCCCTCTGTTTGGTGTTCCAGATCGTTCCAGAGTGAAAAAACAGCCCATGCCTCTGTGTATGTACTAAAACAAACACATATTTACTGTAGATCCTCCGCACTCCAAGGAGACCAAACGACAAAGGATGAGTTCTGGTGAGACTGCTTTCCATGTGACCCGTTGGGCACACCATGCCTTCCAGCTGTCAGAAAAGCTAAGTGCGGAGGGCGCCAAATGCTTTGCAATCAAACTCACATGAAAAGAATGAAGTCCTGATGCTTCAAATGAGCAGTCAAGTTCTTCATTGCCATTCAAGACACGATGGAAATTGCTCGGTTGACTTTGCAAACTTGCCCTGGCAACTTGCAATCTCTACAAGCCTAGTATGGCCTAGTTCAGGGAACAGTTGGAGCAGTTGGCAGTGTTGTGCAGGTCAACCCGATCATTCACGATGTCGAGGTCCGATCGGAAAGTACAGTTTCGATGAAACTGAAGCAACCTTCTCCTGCAGCGCATTGGCACAACTTTCAACAACCATTGCAAGATATGTGCAGAACAAGTTAGACAACATTTAGGAGATTGGCGAAAGCTTCGTTGAAAATGCATTGAAACGCGCTTGGATCAGGTAGCTGCAATCATGGCAGATGGAGGACCCATCTCTTTGCTTCTTGCAGAAGGAGTGAAGTGAGGGTCTCAGATGGTCTCACCGCGCGTTGCTTGATCCCTCCCAGCTTGAAGGGGATGCCAGGGAACGTCCCTATGAATGTGAGGAACTTTGTCCATCCAGGTCTGTATTTTGTCACGACTCGTATGTGCGGACCACTCCAAGACGGGCTCTATTGTGGAAGCCTTTCAAACTTTGCTAAGTCACGATCCCTTTTCATCGCTTTTCTGTGTTTCATTTCCTTGTTGTTTCATTTTGTCAACATTTGTCAAGATTTGTCAACATTCTCAGACAGGAACGTGGCAAATCCATCCTCGCAAGACTGCCTCATTCAGAGTCCTAAAGTGCCTCGTGTATACACTGCACTGCATAGTATATATTTAATTAATTTTAATTATATTTATATATATTTATGACATGTCTACATGTGTGTGTGTGTGAGTGCGTATATGTGTCTAGGTGTGTGGTTTCACATCCTTTTTTGGACACTCTTTGCATCTCTTTGCGATCTTTACCTCACCAGTGAGGTTTTCTGAACTTTTCCTCCGTGGCAGCACCATGCAGGGTAGACTTGACCATCATCGAAAAGCGAACTTATTGGCCAGTTCTACAACTGTTGGCAGGCATCGAACTGACCAGGCATGGTTTCCATGAATTCAAGGGAAACCTTGGGCAAACTTTTCCATTAGGATACCCCAGGCGAGGCAGTAACTTGGGGAGATCTTCTTTCATTTGGAGATCACCCGAATCCGAACTTTCCGTTGTCGGTTTCTCGCAAGTGCCTGAGGACTGGCCGCACCTACACCGCATGCTTGCTGCTCAGATCTGCACAGAGTGTCCAGAGAAATGAGATTCAACAGAGTTCATCCCATGCAGAGCCAAGATAAACATGCATTTTGATTTTGTTTGATTTTGGGAGGTATTGCCATGCTCACTGACGTCGGTTGGTCTGCAGGGGAGCACAGTGAAACTCTGCGCAATTGTCTTCCACAGCACATGGTTGCTACAGAAGCCTGATGCCTCCTGCTTCATTCTGCAGCCATTGGCGAAAACTGCTCAAGGCTACAGTTAGAATGGTGAGGAGAGTTGCAAATTTGATGAAATTTGCATTGCTCCCGTTGCTCCCAGACCCAGGCATTCTCGTATCCCTCGAGGCCGCGCTGGGACAGAGGACACAGGATATAGGAAGTTGAGTTCATTCTGCGCACGGCTGCACCGCAAGTTCCAACAATGGAGAAAATGACCGCCATGATTCATCGGAACATTTTATACTGCAAATCATGCTCGAACATTGTCTAGAGTGTCCTCATGGCGGCAAATCATCCTGGCTACTAGTAGGTCAGTGCACGTGAAGCAGCGACCTGGTCTAATGGACGGCATTCTCTCTTTGGTCCTGCCCCCTGAGGTCGGGACAGCTTGGGGACAGATGGGACAGCTGATTGCCTGAACACATTTGAATATATTTGAATATCTTGAATTCAAGTGAATTCCGTCAAAAACCCGGGGTTTGCGTTTTCGCAGGGTCTTGAGACATTGCTGTCCGCACCACTTTTTTAGTATTCGTCTCAAGAAGCCGTCCTGCACCGAACTGCGGCTGTTGAAGTGCTTGTTTTGCCAGTTTTGATTGGCCCTGCGCAGTGACCGATATATAATAGAAACCATCTATGTAGATATGCTTTTCGTTGACCCTTCTGATAGAACGATAAGAAAAATCTTCTATCCAGGATATGCTGTCGATGGACTCTGTGCATGGAACGACGGACGGAAACCTTCCACTCAGATATGTTTTTGGTTGACCTTGCCATTCAAAGATAGCAGAAGCCGAAGCCTTCTGCTTTGAGATGGTTTTTGATGATCTCTTTAGTTGAATGCCCGTGCTAGCAGCAAAACTGCAATTGTGGAAATCATTCCTGGCTAGCCTGTAGTCATGTGGAGCCAGCCATACACAGCAAGAAAAGGTTTCTCTTTGATACGTTCCGTGCATTTTCTTTTACTACGCCGTGGCCCGAACGATAACCTGAACGATAACCTGAACGATAACCTGAACGATAACCTGAACGATAACCGAACGAAAACCAAAAATGCAGTTCTAGGGCCGAGCAAGGCAGAGACCAGTTTCAAGATCAATGTTGCCAATGTACATTCCACATAGAACGTGGCTGTCATGCGCGGATGTGAAAACCACATTGAGTAATCCTGGGATGCGTTTCACGCTGTAACTTCCACACCCAGGTGCAAGTGCAAAGTGCCTGTGAGATTCTTTCCACCTTCATTCAAGCTGCTGCAAGAAAGTGCAAAACCAAACTGCCTGTCAGATGTTTCTTGTAGTTTGACCCCAGCAGCGAAGTGCAAAAACATACGCAAAACATCGCAAAACATACTGTCAGTGAGATGCGCCCGCCCCATGAGCACGCAGCGTCCACAGCCCCTAAGGAACTTCCACAGCGCAAGTGCAACGCAAGGGTGCAAAACCCTTACAGTACCAAGACAGATGCTAGAAACATCGACAAACAGCAGCACAAAACTCTGAAATAAGTATGACCCAATGCCGCCACTCTTCCGCAGATGTTGAATATGTTCATGGCATTTCCCGATGCTCCGCACCTATTTCTGAACCTCAATATTTTTTTTGCTTAAATCCAACATCGGATACGAACGATAACCCAGTCAAAACCATATTAATTTCCAAGAAGCCGTCCCGCACTAGATTTGTATGATCCAAACGAGAGTATTTATTTTTTTATACTCGTATTTTTTAATGAGGTTTTTGACATCCATCAAGTGAGATCGAGCTTTGTGTGTGTGTGTGCATTGACATAACGACTCCGGGTTTGGGCGTTGCTCAAAGGGCGAACAAAACGGAAACAAGTGGTATTGCTGGTTGCGCCTCGCTGGTGTTGCGAGGGTTGAGGGCATTGTGCTTTGTAATAACTATACTATATTATACTTATACAATCTTATACAGAGAAGTATGTGGCTATGTATGCTATAAGATCTACTGTACGGTCTTTCCGCAGGATGAGCAAATGCTGATGATGTCTGCACTTTCGAACCTGAAGAAAAGCGAACCCAAGCGAGCCTTTGCTGCATTAAGATTCATTGAGCCGGCTTTGGTACCTTGCAATCTCTACCTGTTGGAGTCCTTTACATGGTCCCAGAGTTCAAGGAAATGCTTCTGACTTTGCAAGAAAATCTTTGGATAATTGATTGTACGACGTGGTTGGTTGCTGTTGTCCGGTGTATTCATTTACCCCAAGCAGTGATGTCATATCACCTTGGGAATCAAGCGTAGAGGCGGAGCACAAGAGAGCAGTTGTGCTTTCTTATGCGAAGGATCGGTGCCATTTTTCATTCTACCTTCGCATTTGCCGAAAGCTCAGACTCATCCCAGACTCTATACAGTATCTGATATATCTGGAAAAATTGGGAAAAGTTAGGCATCTTAGTTTCAGTTTGCTTTATGGATGACCATTTTTGGATTTGAAGCCCAAGTGAGAACTGCCTTTGCCTTTATGAACTCTCATAAGGCATTTGTGCTCGTCTAGGCTTTTGGATGTACCCTTGCACAGACATTTGTTTCCTATCGATTCCTCGTGTCATGTCATCTCGTGTCATCCAATGTCAAAGCTTTCGTCAAAGGCAACCAGGATTTTCAGCTCCAGTTGCCACAAAGAGCACCACGACGGATCCCTGTGAGCCCGACGCTCAGAGCCTCTCCAAACTGCACATGGATCACATGGCCAAGAGGACAAGGACCAACCCAGACCAAGCAAGATAGTGCAAGAATTTGAATAGGATTGTACAGTATTGTATAGGTCAAATTAGGTTCATTAGGCATGGCAAGGCCGCAAGCGACTTTTCATGGCCTCAATCCTTTCCCACGGTCCAAATTGAAAGATATTGAAAGTTGGTCGCACCATTGCAGGCTACTTAGCAAGCGAAGACTTCTTAAGTTGCGCCCTTGGCCCTTGGGTTCAGACAGACAAGCTCGAAGCAGAAGGAAAAAACACACACATATATATATGCAGTCATATGCAGTCATACGCACATGCCATGAACATGCAGAAGCTGACAGTGAAGCTGGCTGAGCTGGATGTGTCAACTTATGAGGAAAGAACGCGCAACTGCCGCAACTCTGAGGATGCCGCTGGTTTTGCCTAATGGTCGGCCAAAGGGCTTGCATGTCGCAGAGGAAGGTGCTTTGGACATCTTTTTTGGACATCTTTGGACTGTTGCTGTTGTTCCTCAAATGGCACAACTGTGCAGGTGCTCTGTTCAAGCATATCATAGAAGTGGAATGAGTTGGATTCTGTTTCTAGGTAAATTTCTGATTTATATCATTTTATACCAAAGTTTTAAGTTGTCCTCCACTTGCAGCCACCCCCCCTGCTGCGTACCCCACATTCACATTGCCACTACAACCTGTCTCTGCCTGCTCCCGCCGACCTATGATAGCTACTCAAACACTGCTTTGTACAAACCTACTTGCTATATAGACTGCCTACGTGCAGGTTCTGTCTTTTACAAGCAGTACCCTGGCAAGCCAGGGGCGGAAGTTTCTCTTTGTTCTGACATCTCTTTTTTCTGCCACGTGTTTCTGTCATCACTTTCTCTTGGCTTTTTTTCTTGACATCCCTTTCCCTTGACATCTCTTTCTTTTGACACCTTTGTTCTGTCATCTTTTGCTGTTGGCACCTCTTTCTCTTCACATCACTTCACATTTTCTTGACATCTCTTTCCCTTGAAACCTATTCCTCTTCCCATCCCTTTCCTTCTCTTCATCATTTTTCCTTGAAGTCTCTTTCTCTGTACATCTCTTCCTCTTGACAATGCTTTCCCTTAATTTCCCCCTACGTCTCTGACTTCTCAGCGACATGGAACAAATCACCTGGACACAGCAATTGGCGCTCAGCAAATCGAGCTGCCAGAACCGGATGGATCTCAGCGCCAAACCAGAAAAAGTAGATGTTTGAAGCATTGTCCAAAAGGATACAAATTTATAATATGTATATATACATACAATATCGTAAACGCTATAGTCCATTCAAGAGCTTCAACCCATATGCTGAGACATACACACAGACCTAACCCCCCCGCCACACCTAACCCTAATCCCCCCACCCACCCTAAACCCCCACCCCCCTAACCCCAAACCTAAAGGCAACAATTACAGTAGCCTTGGCTTCTTTCCCCTTATCTTAGCCAATGGCCACTATTGTAAAGCACCGTAAAAAGCTCTTGAATGGACTATACCCATTATAAACATTTATAAACACTATGTACTTATTATATAAAAACTGCTGTGTACTTTTCTTGTGCGTATACATATCAATATATGTATATGCACAAATTCTTATATATGCACACATATTAAATATGTATGTTCTTGAATGTATATATATATATATATTTATATTTTGTTTGTTGATATACATACATGCTTTGAAAGCATGTACATATATACATACCTGTACCTTGCATTTCTATTTTTTTTGTGGCATCCTAGCATATGGATATGTCATACATAGTTTACATGGGTGTTCTTTACACTAATATATGTGTACAGTATACACTAGCAGAGAGATATGTGTGTATATATTTATATACATATTGTACACACACACATATATATATATATTTATTTATTTATTTACAGCATACTGTACACGATTCGCATTCTACAAATGTGAACCAGGCGGAAGCACACTCCTTGTCGTTGAAGAAGGTTCATGGCAAGGAAAAGAAAATTCGCGCCAAGCTCAGCAGGTGAAACCATGCCAATACTTCAATTAGGTTTTGCATTCTTAGTGGTCTATGTGCAGAATGCAGCTACTCCTTTTGTTCCCAATCCAAGATAGTCAGATGAATCTGGGTCACTCTTGAGTCACATCTTATTTTGCAAGGCCGATGCTGAATTTGTCGAACATGTCAGTGCCGTCAAAGCCTCAAAATCCATTGATATCCCTGACACGAGGGCAGGGTTGAATGTTCATTTTGGTTATTGTAAAGGTCTCTAGTTGCAATTGCAACGCAAAAGGGAAACTAATGCTCAAAAGTTGGGAAACAATATTCCCTGAGTGCCAAGCAGACTGGATGGGGCTGGCATTGCTTTGCTTTCAAGACAAACTGTTTGTGTTACCATTTTGAGTTCAAACTAGTACAGTTTCAATTCCAATGATTTCAGTTTGAAGTCGATCATTTGGAACATTTTGGAACGGAGGTGGAGGCTGTGCAGTGGGGACTTCATTGTGAGTCAGCTGCTGAGAAGCCCATACGATACAGTAGATAGGACATGATCATATAACAAAACATTTACCACTTCGACAAGGCAATCAATGGCTATTGTGATTTTGCCCAATATATGTTTTGGTTTTTAGACGTTTGATATTTGTTGTATTTACGTGTTATACATAAATATTTTCTGGGTTCGTTCGACAAAATTTGATGCAGCCGCCTTAAGGAATCAACGGCCTTGCTGGCGCAGAAAAAATGCTGCAGGTGTCGGGTTTCCTTCTGATTTTTTTTGGTTTTCATTTTGCCTCCGAACTGTGGGTGGAATATGATGGCACGGACTCATCATGGACTCAATACAGCGCCTAAGTTTCTAATTAATCGCATGTTGGCGGTTTCCAGGCAATTCAGGTAAACTTTGCAGATCCATTGGCCATTGGGTGATATGAAGACTACCAGAAGTTCCGACCTATTGGGCGACGATTTGAACTGTACTATATAGATGTAGCAGGGTTGGTGTAGGTAATCTTCAGATTCTTCAGGAGTTGAATCGCAACCCTCCAGTGCTTGCGTCCTTCCGGCAAGCATTAAAGCGTATGAGTGGTGGAGTTGTTCATGAAGCTTCAATCGCTTGTTTGTGATATTCTTGCATTATTGCATTACCCAAGCTTTCATTTTGCTTTTGCACACATTCACCGGCGTTCACTCTATTTTGCGCTTAGTTGGTTGATGAATAGTGAGGAAACTCCATTTTTGTAGAGTACACCTGGCCTTTTGTAATGAAACTTGTTAATTGATTTTAATTGACCGGCCTCAAGTAAAAAAAGCATGTTAGATACTGCGGTGCTGTTGCTTGTTTGCTGTCACTCTTGAACTATCAAAGTGTCATACTCGGGTTTCTGATGGCAGGATAGAAATCCTCAGAGGCTGCGGAGGCAAGAAGGAGTCTGAGGCGCCGGAATTACAAGAGCAGCCTGTTTCTTGAACATGAAAACATGGTAGAAAGGATTTGTACAACGTTGTACAGTACAACAGTTGAACTGTGCTTTTGCTCCGCGAATATAGGCTTTTGCCTAGGTCCTCTCAAGTTGTATGTATAGAGAGATTCAGATTCACTCGGTATCAGTCTTGAGGAATTATTCCTTTCACCTTGCGCATTTCTTTCCTGTGACACGCGTGAACGGATACTGATGCAAACACAAAGCTCTGGGCCACAGAAGTCCCAAAATCACAATTTGCATCAATTTGCAAAGATTGCGCACATACACATACACACACACACACACACGTTCTAGTATGTTTCATCCACCCAAAGAAACCAGATCAGATCAGATCGCCGCGTTCCGCTCTGACAGACTGCCCAAGTCTTTGATCTTGATCGTGAGCTGGATGATCATTGCATTGCCCTCAAAGACGAGTGCGGAGTGAAAACTGGTCCGACAAGAGAGCTCAATGTGATATGAGGCATCGAGGTGCTTGCAGCAAAGTTTGCACCCATTCAGCTGGCTTTGGGTTTTGATTGACATACAGTCTCCAGCATCATGCATCATTGTTTATTCTATGTTTGGAATATTTGAAGCGTAGGATCCCAAAAGGCCAAATCGCCAAACTGCGCCAATCTCTTCAACTTTCACGTACGAAACCATATCTCTGGAAGCTCTCGTCAAAAGTCCGTCGTCTACAACTTGTTCATGAACCATGTCGTGGATGCTGCCGAGGCCAGCGCCTTGTCTCCGAGGTCGGACCTGTTGGTCTTGTTTCCCAGCATTCCACATTATTGCACGATTTCTCACTGTATTGACCCATATGTTTTCTGTTTTTCCATGTTTTCCCATGTTTTAGTTTGTTTTTCCTTTGTCTTTCTGATATCGCCGGAATTTGCAGATTCGAACTCATGGGCTCCTGAGCAGTGACGCTGAACTGGCTTCTCTGTTGGTGGGTCCGGATCCTGGTGGAAACCAGGACTGGTTGTTGCCCCCTTGAGATAGATGCGGCATGGGCGTTAACGTTACACAATGTTACACAAAAAAAAAAACAAAAACATTCAAAAACCACATTTCGAATAAATGGGTCAGTTCTGGTCAGTTCATCTCATGTTCCAACCAACAGTCAAGAATTCTTGTGGTTGCAGACTGCCAGTGTCTTGTGCTATGCAGGTGATAGGTTTGCACCTCACAATTTCTTCTTCTCCCTCCTCCCACACATTACAGCACAGTGTGATGTATATATTTTGGCCAAGGCGGCAGAGATGATCTCATTCAAAATGCTCTTGACAAGGCTGGATTGCTGGCGTTTACCTGGAATCATTTGGAATCCCACTGAACAACTTTTGGGCAGTGTTTGTTTCCCACTGAAGTGGACATGCATTTGCCATTATTCAACAATGTTTAACAGGGGTAATGATTATTGACATGTGATATATGTGATGGTTGATAATTTGGTTGATGTCTTGGGTTTTTACAGCTTTCGGGCTGTCGCCAACAAACGTTTTGAGACGAGGAATATGGTCAGATTATGGTCAGCACTCGGTGCATCTCTGCACCAAGGCGCAGAAATTCAAAAATGACGTGGTACCAAAAAGACCCAGCGACGGCGCAGTTCTTGGGCAGAGAAACGCGATGAAACGCGATGAAAGGTTTGATGAAACATTTAGACGCTGCATTGAAGTCGTCATACGCTCATCATGGATGCCACTTGACAGTCTCAAAGATGGAAAATATCAGCCAATATGTATCAATATGTGTTATTTCTTTTTCTGGTTGTCTTGTCATTGAATCATCTTTGCCTTTGCAGAACTGACTAATGCATCTAGACAATCATATGGATGCAAATCGTTTTTTATTTTAGATATCTTGTATCATCCACTAACCAAGTCTCTCAAGTGGTGTGGCACGAGGTGCTCCCGTGCCCGAAGCTGAAGGCCAGAACGAAGCATCACAGGAGATCGTAATCACCAGAAATCCATACAGATGCTGGAGATGCTAAGGATTTTTTGCGGAATCTATTTGGATATGAACACTCTGCGCCCAGCACTGGTTTGAAAACATACTCCTCGTATCTAAATTGAGGTATCACATGCTGCATGCAACCGCTTCAACATGAATCGGGGGTTGATTTTGCGACGGGTCGTCCCAGCTCAGCATGCAGATGGCTCATGTTTTCAATACAAAACCGGGACTCCTGAGCCTCCGTGGTTTGTTGGTTCTTTCACTGGACCTTTTGAATCCTTTTGAACATGTTTAGAACATGTTCACTGCCACCCCCTCTGCATGAAGCCAATCTATAGCCCTGCTTGGCTGGCTCATGCCTTCAAGTAGAGAGAAGTCATTATAACTGTAACTGACGGTCTCTCTGGTCGGACCCATTTTTGAAGATTTTTGAACGCCAAGCTCCCTGACAGATATGGACAATGCCATCAAAATGGAAGCGCAGAGGCTGCTGATAGCTGCCACTTTGGTGAATGGTTCATATTATCACGAGGTACTATGATTCAGATACAGTGGGAGAGACTCAGCGTGTAAAGATAGGCTGTTGGAAATCGCTTAAATCCTCAAGTGAACTCAAGTGTTGCCTGAAGGGCTTGGCTAAATTATTGGTTGTGGTACATGCAGGTCTTGCTGACCATGTCTTGTATACGTCGCAGCTTTGTAAAGCTATGCGCAGGCGATTGTTGGTGCTTCGCCGCTTCCACATGATGGAGAGTTGTGCCAAGGTGCAATTCTGTTTTAAGAAGCAGAAAGAGCTTGAGATCGTCACAAGCGGAAGGATTAATCAGATTCAAACCGAGGAGTATGGCAGGATGGTGTTTCCTTCCATGTTTGTTTTCAGTTGTCCTAATTTTGTCTCTTTTTGTTTTCGCTTGCTTTCGCATGCTTGCCAGCAGTGCCAGCAGCTTCTCAGTTTCAGTCGACGGTACAGTATCGGTTTGCAAGAGATCAATCTCTCGAATCTCTGCTGCAGGAGAGTGAGAAAGGGCAGCTCTCAGAGGCGGCCGGATGCGACCAGATGTTTGAAGGACAGTGGATGTGATAGAGGGCATGTTGGAGAGATATTGATGATTGGAACAGATGGAGACTTTGAAGATCTTTGAAGCCTTACATGCCAGCAGATTCAGTCTGAACAATATAGAGAGCATGATACCGACTTAAAGATGTCAAAGGGAAATGAGGAATTGACATCTGCAAGGGCTTCAGTCTAAAGCTACAGAAATTGCATCTAATTACGACAAGCACGGTGCGAATAAACAGCAGCTTGAGAGTCCCTCCTGGCATATTCCATGGCCGCATGGTTATTCAGGCTTGCCGGCTGTTGCAAGTGGCAATGGCAGATGCCAGCTTTTCAGCAGCCAAATTAGGTCAAGAGCCCAAGGACTAAGAAGGTACGCATAGAGAAACTGACATGGAGAGTCCAGCATAACTTGGAGATACTCAGGGGATGAGTATGATAAGTGACTCGGGGGAGTAAGATACTCAACTGCTTGTCCTGCGCCGAAGTTCCGAAACAACAGAGTTACTTGTAGTGTCGAAACCCCGGAAGTACCGGGAAGTAAACAGTTATTAAACGGCAGGAATGATTTATTGTGAGTTATTATTATTCATTGGGTTTTGTTATGGTTTATTCATGTTTTTATTCGTGTTTGTTCATTCGATTTATTCATAATTTTTCATGTCGACTCATGACGGATGCTGAGGACAAAAGATCGAGGAGTTTAAGCAATTTGGTGGCTCTGCAGTAAGGGCATCAGCTCCAGTCAGCAGCCTACACCTCTGAACCAATGCTGTGCAAGGAACAACGCAAAAATAACGCCAAACAATACCAAACAAATCCAAGCAATCTCAATAAATCTAAAGAAACATAAAGAAACCCAAAACATTCGTGATGTTTTGAGAGCTCAAATTTCTTTAGAACTGCTTTCCTCTCCAATGTGCCACAATTATCGACCACTGATCCAGCCCTTCCATCTCGCGGACTTTGTATGACTTTGTAGCATCTCGGTCGATCGAGGCCCAGATACTCCTTAAGCGAGCAATCTTTCAGCGAGAACTGTGGTTGGAGCCTGAGAGCCTCTCTCAGACTGTCCGAGAACCTGGCAGCGGCAACTTCGAGGACAGAAATGAAAACATGCCACATCCAGCCACCACAACCAAGCTTCAAAACGCTTCAAATCCCGTGGCAAAACTTTTGAGTGTGGTTTGAGAAGGACTGCTTAGCTGCTTTTCTGATTTTCTTTGTGAGAGAGCTCTTGATGCTCAGCAAAGCATCCCCTTCATACATCAACATAATGAAACAGACTAGGGATGACAATGGATGAGACAAAGATGAAAACATGGACGGGGTCAGAAAGGAATATACTGTAGCAAACTGCAGCTGTAGTACGGTAGCACGGAGGAATTGATGATTTCTTGTGCTGGTTTCATCATGTTTCATCATATTTCATCCAGTCTCATCTCTCTCACTTGAGGCACTGGCGGGAAAGGCTGAGGCACGGTCTCGGGGCGCCAATCGCAGAAGTATGTCATAAATGTCAAAGCGCCCCAAAGCGGCAAGCGCAGAGAGATGCGGAGAGTCATTGTAAATTTGGAAAACAGGTTTCAAATATGTTCAAATCGTTGAGCATCTATTGTTTCAATTCTGCGGAACAATTCTATTCCGGTAAAAGAGGTTTCAAATGGCTTCATGTTTTTTCAATTCTGCAGATTGAACAGAGCAAAGCCATTTCACTTGGAGCTGGACCGATGGCAGGTCAGAGCGACGGGACTTGAAAGAAGCAGTTGAGGAGATGGTGTACAAGACCAAGCAGCCAAGGGCACGATCTACACTCTGACAAGTGTGATCGGACATGTGTCACGATGTGTCACACAATGCACAAGTGACTTGCATTCGCATAGCCATGCAACACTACTCTAGACTCTACATTTGATTTGGATCGATTTGGTTTATTGTGTGTTTGAGTTTGTATGAGGTTGTGTGTTTTGTGTGTTTTGTGTTGATGTTTGTTCTCTAGGTCCCCAAGACGTCCTAAACATCCTGGCATTTTGGCCTAGGCGCATGGAGATGATGGATCAAGAACACACAAAGCGATTCCCAGGTCTGGAAAACGACGGGAAACAACCTGGATGCAGTTTATTGACATCAACGACTTCATGGTCATGGCAACTGTTTGTATGTGTATGGAGATGTTTGGATGCAAGGCTTTGGGCTGGATTCTGAACTTGCACAGACCAAAGCCAGCCTAGTTTGATATATTTTGAAGGTGAATTCCGGTAGCATCAGATTGACTGCTGAAGAAAACATGTGGCATAGACGTTGTCTTGCAGGACGTCCAATGAACCAGGATGATGTGGAGAAAATTGTACAGGCCGGAACAATTTCAGACACAGAAGTTTACAAACGGTCAGAGGATCAAAAAGGGTCGAGCACCTGATCAGCCGTCATGTGAACGTTGAATCAGTTGAATCCTGAACTGTCTCTTGGTGGTTGATACTCTTCGAGGCCCGCAATGTGCTGGACAGACAGGCTGGGCTTGAGATTGGCTGCCATGATGTACAATATATTGACAATATATACATTCTAATTGTAATACATTATAATTCAATGAAACGCGCAAGTCTTTCCATGTTCTCCCCGATTTTTATTTATAGATGGGTTTGCCGATTTTGCATGATTTTGCCGTTTCCCACATCTTTCCCAGCAGGTGAGACAAGGCCGGTCTTTTCGTCGCCAGCTCATCTTTGACATGGCAGAGGCTGAGGTCGGAGGTTCACAAGGGTGGACCACGTGCTACGAGTCAAAATGTTGCAAACTTGGAACACTTGGAACACTTGGGGACATGTTACATGACATGTTGGCAAAGTCGAGCAAGTTACCAACATGGTGAACGATATTGTATCGTATTGTATCGTATTGTATCGTATTGTATCATATTGTATCATATTGTATCGCCTTGAACCTGAATGGCATGTCTTTTGAATCATTTCATGGTGCTTTGAAGCTGGTTAGAAATATCGCACAAATCACAAATCCATATCAAATCGCTGAGTCTCTTTTTCGAACCAACTGGTCAGGCTGTACTTAACAGAAACTTGCACAGCGCTGCTGGCCAACGGAAGCTCAGTCCAGAAGAAGAATACGCACGCCAGGATCCCAGGGTGCAGATCCTTGCGGTCATGATTCTTGGTTGACCCATGTTGAGTTATGTTGAGCTGGTTGTCAATTCGCCACTCTCTAGTTGAGTACGGTCTAGTCATTTGATGTCATTTTGTTCTCATCTAGCAGTGCCGCTTTCTTAGTTTCTGGAGACAAAGCGTCAATCCGACGAACATATTCAAACAGAATGACCGAAGCCCCCAGACTATGAACACAGTTTGTTTGATTCTTTTCACTTCTCCCTTGTGATACCTGCTGAGGGTGAGTCTAAGTGTTGGATTTGCGCTACTCGTGGTCACAAAATGTGCAAGATGATGCGACAGGAAGCATAAAGAAACACTCACCAGCAAACATGAAAAGAACCCTGGTGCCACCCAAATGACTACTTGATGGACAACCTCAAGCAGGAACTTGGAAAGAGACCGCAGTAAGTAAGGTTTCCAGTTTGTGTATAGCTTGATAGGATCTTGACACTCAGTCTCCGAGACCTAGTTGTGTTGGTCATATCCACTGGCGAGAGCACACGGGGTGGAGTTAAAGAGCAAGCAGAACAGCACAGCAATTGGGGCGTGTGCGCAAGGCATCGTACAATATCCTACATCATTCTCAGAAATCATGTACTGTACAGTACCTATATTCTGCTGAAAAGACATGGGAGATTCGAGATGATGACTTTGCAATACTTTACACACTTTTACACAATGCTCCTGTAGGTTGTCTAGTAATGTGCTTGTGTTTCTTGTGGTTGGAATGGTTGGAATGTAGGTTCTACAGGCCTCCAATTGAATGTCCAAGGCTTCAATCCTGAGCGCACCTTGAGTGTGGGGAAGAAGAAAGGCTGGTGGTAACACCACTGGTGGTGAGCCCGTGGTAAGCCCGATTAAGCCTGGCTAGATCAGGCAGATCAAGGAATTGAAGAAATTGCATCTGAAAAGAAGACATTGATCTTACAAGGTTGTTTGCTCAACTGCTGAACATTGTCATCCCACCTAGCTGAATAACATTGTAATACAAAATGATATGCATGATGCAGCATGATTCTTATAGCACGTTGTCCCTTCATTGTTGCTGTACATCCATGTTGTCATGGTCGCTGAAATACATCTCCCCTTGGCAAGCTCAGCCAGCAATCGTTGGGAGCAAAAAAAGATGACCGCGACGAGGGTGTGAGCGTGGGCAGAAACCCAATGTTCCGTCCCCATGATAGTAGATCTCAGTATCCTTGTGGACTAGAATTTCGATTTTCACATTGGCGCTTTTAGATGTCTACCGAAACTGCCTACTTCATCTTACTTCTCTGAGCCTATTGGTAGCAGATTCTTGAGGGTGTAGCTTTGAGACACCTGCTTTCTGCTTTATCATGTTTTTATATCATGATATGTGGGAACTATGTCGTGGTTTAGGAGTACATACTGTAACAGTAAAGGTGCACAGCTTCTCCATGGTAGTCCACCATTCACCCTTGGTGCCTGGCTTTCAAGAGGTACTCGAGTGTCCGAACCCACTACCTCAACTTTGGCGAGGCTCAAGTGTTTTTTGCTTGATCTCCTTTGCACAGAGATCAGGAGTGCTTGAATACCGCTGTTGCCGGGTGAACGCAATGTCCGTAAGAAAGTTTGCTCTTTGTCAAATACGAACATCATCCACACACCCTCACACTTCCTTGTCGTGCCTTCACGTTGCATTTGGGGGAGTTTCATGGCTTTATGAATTCCTGCACACAATGGCCAGTTGCTTTTTGCTGATGAAGAGGGCAAGGAGAGATTGCATTGTGGGTCGAAATCAGTGTCGCGCTTGCGTTGATGATGTATGATGATGTTATGTTCAGCACTGAATGGAACACTTCATGCCTCAATAGACTTGAGGGCTTTAGTTCCGAATAGTTTTGAAGCATGTGGGCCTAGCACCCACATGCCGTTTGGTTGTGTTTTGTTCTCATTTGTCCTGATGGCATGATATGATTAAGAATGATAGAGTCGGTTTTAATCTGAAGCTTTCCAATCTCCTGGATTTTGAAGGATGTGAAGTTCCAGACCAAGGACGGCAAGTTGGCGCGAATGATGCTGGTTGAAGGGTGATACAGTAGACTCAGTAGACTGCCAAGAAGAGGTAAACAATCTCACAGAGCTGCCTTGTGGTGAAGTGTGGTGAAGAATTGCCGCAGACTTCTGAGCTTGTCCTTTGGCAGCTTGGCAGCATGTTTTTCCTTTGTGATCCTTGCCGTCGCTCCACCTATATATATATATATAATTATACATTCAGTTCGATCCTCTCCATTTCTATCTGTTCTGTGGCGTTCCCTTTGTCCTTTTTCCTTTCCTTTTCGTCCTTCAGCAACCCACTAAAGAGCTAGAGATCCGCAGCAGATATATCAATGTAAATTGATTCAGAATATAATAGAATATATAAGGTGTTGCGTTTTGGGGAGATGAGCGCATATTGGTGAAGCCAATGCAATTCCATGATGAATGACAATGTCACCAGAGATCATTACCTGCCCATGGCGAAAGAGTGAACCAAACTCTCTTTTTGCACAGGTGACCCAAGCGTCAAGTTCATGGTCATTGATCACTACAATTTGCCTTGCATTTTGTTACCTTTGGTGTCGTCTCATCCTCATTTTGTTCCTTGCCTTCTTCTGTGCAAAGATGCCCACGAAACAAGTTCTGAAATCGTATGAGCATTATATGAGCAACATGAGCAAGGCCTTTAGTCCACATGAAAATACGAAGACAAAGAAGCGTTCGGCATCGTTCAGTATCGTTCAGTCATGCTTCCGCAGGACGGAGCGGCTATGGCACACTCGTCTGTCCTGCGGGCTGTTTCGAAGCCGTTTCGGCAGATGCTCAGCGGAGAAATGTCCGAAGGTGAGAGATGTGGGATGATGTGGGGGTGGTTGATGTGGTTGTTGCTATGTTGTTGCAGGCTTTCACTTCGCAATTTGATGCAATCTGCCCGAGCAGAAAAGACCGTTAAATTGGGTCAACAAGCCATGTTTAGTGAAGGCTTGCAACTACCATTGCTGACAGATCTGTACTCCTAAATCAAAGATCAAAATCATTCGCAACCTGCAAAGTGAACTGGGAAGTTGGAGACGGGTGAAGACAGTACGCTAGCAGATGCATTGTGCAGTGCAGGTCGTACAAAGACCATTGAGCTCCCAGATTCGTTCGAGTCTTACACTGAAAGATGGTTGAGATGTCACAAAGATTATTGCAAGGTTTCAATTCAGTCGCATGCAGTTGCATGAGTCCACGGTGCTTGAACTATTTGGGGTGATTTTGATCCATCCATACAGCACATGCCTCGCAGTTTCAGAGCGACAGCATAGGACCCGAGCGGACTTGCTTTTCTTCTTGCGGCTGCTCTACACTGGTCAGGCGGCAGATGACACTCTTTTTTGACCTTTTCTGTGTCCTCCCATTCAGACTGCCGGGTATGAGAATAATGTCAGATTGATTATTCAAATCTTTGCACTATTTTGTAATTCTGTTTCGGCAATCCATGCAAACAAAATGACTAGCTTGATGTCTAGATGGACGTGTATATAAAGATGATAAATAAATGTGAACCTTGTGAATCCTTGTGACATGTGCCATATGTGACATATGTGACACTTGATTCGATCGCGTCTGCATTGCTGTCGCTTGGCCTTGTAGCTTCGCTGCGACTGAAGGTGGACGAAGCTGATTGGGATGGCCTGACCGGAACTCCAAACTTCCATGTGCTCTGTCAGTCAAGCGATTCAAAACGTCGAAATTGTTTCTGCTCGTCTTGGAACAGGTACAGGTTTGCCAAGTACATGATTACTGCTTCGTTCGATTATTTCCGAATTCCGAATGTGTTCAAATTTGTTCCATGCAGTTCATCTTCAGCCGATTCGCTGATTTTTCTGGACATTCAAATCATCAATCCCAATACCGCTTTCTTGGGCATTTGCTTCGGTCCTGCAATGAGATCTGTGTACTTGGGGTTCTCAATTTATTTCAGAATTTGTTCGGGCGAAGGCACCGGATGTTTGAAGGATGTTCAAAATGATAGGACCGCACTTCTCTAAACGAGCCACATTCAACCTACGAACCATCGTGTTTTTCCGTCAATTTTCTTCATCTTCTGCCTCCAACCCTGCGCTTTCACAATTTGAAACGGAGGATACAGAGGGGGTTGAATATCTTTTCATGCACAACATTCAAGTCACAAGTGCCAACACCAAGATGCCATCATATTGAATCCCTATGAATCCCTTTTGTCTCAAGCATTCAGCTGCAAGTTCACCTACCACATCAGGCACGGGCAAGCAGGAACGGCGGTAGCATGAATTTGATTTTGTCCGGAGCCATGGCAAGAATATCAACAGAAGTTCGAAAGAAGCACGAAAGCTTCGGGACGGTAGCAGTGGAATAATTCAGTTGACATAAATTCAGCCACTTTCTCAACTGCTCGGCTTTGTTGACAAGCCCACGAGACCGACGATTACGAGCCGTGGTCCATTGCTTTCTAGACTGCGAGGAACGTTTTGGGCAATCCTGTCGAAGATCTGACAAGATAATTATGGCCGAGGTTGGATCCAGTCGGTAATGTTGGTAGTTGATTGTAGCCGCATGCTGATGTGAAGCCATGCCTTTGGGGGGTGTCCCTCACATATTCCTTTGGCCAAAAATTGAAGCTGTTTGTAGGCGTGGACACAACTTGAAGAATTGGCGATTCTGGGTAACAACTTGAGAGATTCTGGGAGCAATATCGAAGATTGGCGATCGAGGAGACGCGAGCTCTGGAAGAACATCAACCCGAAGTATCCTGAAGGTTGCGATAGTCTTCTGGACAATGGTTCTGACAATACAGAGCATCAGCTCACCACTTTCGCATCCCCCCAGTGGCGTCATCCTCGAAGAACGCAATGTTGCTGCGGAATTGCACGGGTTGTATTATCCTTGTGGAGAAATGGGGGCCCCAGACGTCAGTGAGATTGAAGGCGACAATCTGGGCCACTGGGGCGGTTACCTATTTGGCAAGGCTTTAATGCTTCAAGAGTTCAGAACGAAGTGAAGCATGATGAAGCATGAAGATCACAAAGATTGAATAGGAGATTTTTATGGATTTTTCCTGATGTCTTGGCCATCATCAAGCGGAAAGCCCCCTGAGACTCTTGGCCGCGGAACACAAGGGCACCCAATGTATTCCAATCGTCGCAGCTTGCAATTCCATAAAGGTCGCGCAACCAGCTTGCTTTTCAATTTGGAGCCGGTCTCGAAGCCGCCCGAAGCCTTTGTAGCAGATTTGGCGAGTCCAAAAACGTGTTCCATCTTCCGCGGAACTGGAAGCAGATGTTGCAATTCTCTAGACTTTAGACTCGTGCAACAGATCTGGATGTTTGCAGTATCACAGCCGATGTTTGCGGTTGTGATGGGTTCTGATGCTGTGGATTTACATGGATTTACGTTGTTTTTACATGCTATATGATACATGATACATGATGATTTGATACAGTGCTATCACCAGCAAAGTATCCTGCTTGCATTGCTGCATTCCCTTCAAGGTACAAGCTCCAAATGATGCTGAACCTGCGAGTGCATCTTTGCTCGATGGAGTCTACTTGGTCCAGGACTTGGATTTTGTCCTTCGATGTCATTTGACATCGATATTATCAAGTGTAACTGGGTGAATGGCATGGTGCAAACAACCTTAATCAGAAGATTGGCTGGATGCGGATCAGTGAACCTGTCAAAGTGTACCAAAGGGATTGCCGCGTGTCCAATATGCTTTGCAGAAGATTGGACCTTTCCACCTCCACACTTTTGGATCATGTCCTCGGAAAGGCTGCTTTGACAGAATCAAGATGCAAAAGGCATGAACAAGCAAACAAGTTGATCAGTACCAAAGACACCCTCGTAGTTACCCACGTCCCAAATCTGTACTGCAAAGAGTCCTGAAAAGTATTGAAAAGTAAGAGTGACAAGCTATGGCAAACTAATTGCACTCCTTACAATCTGACTATATTATATAATCAATATTATATATATATATACACATGTAACATGTACTATACGTTTCTGATTTTCGATTATTCTAAGAGAGGCAGCCATCATGTTTTGAATTCGTAGTAGCCACTGGCCAAGCCTGACAGAATCAAACCACTGATAGCTTTGAAATCGTGCATTAACAAAGCCTCGCGTCACATTTTCCAGCCATGGCGCGGGTGAAGTTTCTGCTTTTGCTTTGCTTTCCAGGCATGGTGAAAAAAACCACCCCAAGCACTTTGTCATATATGTTTAACTCACCAAAATTGACAGAAATTTGACCACATTTGTATTGATTCACTCTTTCGAGATGTTTCGACGGATTCTTGATAGTTCTTGAGTGTAGTTTTTTTGCTTCATCTCCGTCAGGTTTTGAGGCACAACCTCAGGGAGGACTAGATCTAGGAGCATTGCTCGGAGGCACATATGGACATATTTGATGTTATTTTCTCTTTATTTCACTTGTTCATATTTATTCCACGTTCGAGAATGTTCAAGACCGTCACAACTCGATCTTAATCCAAGAGACTGGACAGTGAATGACAGATACTGAAAGTGCATCCAAACTTTTCCAACGATCCGAAAGCAACGATCCCGGAGGTTATTTGTACAGTGGCTTCCCTACACCTGTACAGTGGGTGTGATGATTTTCCCTTTATACACCGCCCTTGAGATCCCTTGAGTAGGGTGTCAGACTTGCCCATGTGTCGTAACATGTCATAACATGTCATGACTAGAGTGATCCGAGATCAAGGAACATCCAAATTCCGCCAGGCTTGGGAGGGCTTGATGCTGGCCCCCCGGCCAAAAAGGGCAAAGGCGGGACAATGACAAACATGTCCTTTTTTCCATCATCTTCAGTCCTTTTCCTGTAGCACTATGTCACTATGTTGTATGAAGTCAAACCTCAGCGAAAGCAAGTCCTGTCGTGTATTTTCATGCTTTCTCATGCTTCGCGCTCCCAAAAATGCAGCTTGTCCACCTGTCAGAACTGTCAGGAGGTCCTCGCTCCAGCCTTTGTCCCTCCGGAGAGACTTCCGTCCCAAAGCTGGACTTTCGGACGTCAATTTAGCTTGAGCACACTCTTAATATACAGACAAGCAGACCCAAGCACTCTCAGGAACACCCTGCAGGGGAACAACATGATACTAGGGGTATGGAGATATGCAGAGCATAGGGCATGATAGCATCACTTATAGCTATAAAACTTGCAGGAAGGGGCAAGAACGATCCTCTGTGATCTCTATGGACTTCCATCAAGACATACAACACATGTTGGAATTTAATTGAATTTCCGACCATTGTTGATGTGTCCCTGGCACAACTGTAGCTGAAACAGAATCAGGACCAGCACAAGAAGATGATGGCAAACGGCTGCGGTCCAGAGGGCTTGGTTGTCAAGGCTCGCCGCATTTTGTCAAAAAAAAATGCAATTATGTGACAGTGGACAGCATTCCTTTGTACTTGTATGATAGGCATCAGGCTGTATCAGGCGACTTGAAGGGTATGTATACGGCATTGCGACGAGTAGCCTGCATTTTTTGTGCGCTCACCTCCAGATATTGGATCTTGAAGCGTGTTTGACCCTACCGGGATGAATGCCCGAAAAAAGTTGGAAACACATGAAAGACATGGAAAGACAATTGGAGCCCTCCCCAATGATTGCAATGCCTCCCCAGTTCTTCGTGCTTTGGTCCGCTGGTCCTTCCGTACTCATCCTCGGTCCCTTTTCTGTTTTGCTCTGGGGGAGTTGCTGCACCACCTCACCGAATTTCTCGAGAGCCACACCAGTTGCACCTCTAACATTAGAGCGTTAGCTCTAGGACATCTAGGACATCTAGGATTCTAGTTTCTAGTTTGTTCTATTTGTTTTTAATGCCTAAGAATCATTTCCAGTGTACCTGTGGTATCCGAAGCTTTGATATGTTTTCCAGTGAAGTCCAATATAGAAAGCTCAACCCGCGCACAGTAATTCCTGCAGTCACCCTGGTGGAAAGTTGAGTCAACATGTAGGCGATCCTACGCTGTGACAGAACAAGGTGATCAAATGGGCATGTGAGACTTGAGGGATGTCAGTGTCTTTTGATTGGCTTGTCAGTAGATCCCAAGGATTTTGTCTCGAGAAAAAGACAAAGGAGTGAGCAGACCTATCAGGAGCCGTATGGTCTGTGGCGATGCTGCAACAGTCAGGCCCTCGGAGATAAGCCACAGAGGAAGTCCGTTGCACAGCCCTTTTCGGAGTAGATGTCGATTGTTGTCGGTTGTTGGCACAAGTAAAGGATTTTGGATTTCAAACAGGCAGAGATCCATTGAATTCCATTGATATGACAGAAAGCTCAAGAGGATCCCAACCACACACCAAAAAAGCCGAGCGTGGAATAACACCAACAAGGTTCCCGGTGTCCAAGTGGCTTACCCCTTTTGTGTTTTTTCAAAGCATTCCTGTTCAGAAAGGTCAAGCAGTTAAAAATAAAAACTTCGCTAAATGCCCCAACTTCACCAAGGCAGCATGAACATCGCAATCTTGTGGGATGTGGGACTATCTCCAGACCCAACCGTACAGGTACTCATAAAGAGTTGAAGCATGACACTCAAGTCAGTACGCAAGCCACCCCACCCCGCGCCTCACAACTTTATCATGCAAAAATACGAACTTCAAAAACGACAACAGTCGCGCGCCGTTCAATGACCTGGCACATCCTGGCACCAAAGACAAGATTTCAGATTCTTCAGAGACTCTTCAGAGACTCTTCATCAAGGCCACGATGTTTGCTTTTCTGTTTGTGGGACCTCCCACAACTTCTGCGAGGAGATTGCCAGTGCACATGCTTCCATCTTGAAATTGTACAACATTTTCCTGCACCCATTGACTTTTCATTTCTGCATCAGAGAGCTCTGAGACAGAATTTTACCCACAGGACCACTTTGCAAGATGCATGGATGAGGCCCAGCTCCCAGCTCACCACCGGAAAAGAGGGAAGAAACAGGAAGAATTGCACAAAGGGCATGTTTCGACACGTTTCGCGCTTAAAAAGCCATGTTCTAGCGACCAGAACCTATTCAGAAAAATGTACTTTCTGCATCTTTCTGCATCTTTCTACACAGTCTACTCGCTCCAAATTCAACACATGAATCCCCTGCATTGTCGTTTCCCGTCACGACCTGTTTGGGGTGGCAACAGTTTGTGCTGCAAGGCGCAATTCAGGCTAGAACTGCTATGTAGGGGTAGGGTTGCTTGAAAGTTCGCTTGAAAGTCATTTCCGGTATCTCAACTGGCTTTCAACTTGCCTGTGGTATAGACTGCTCCATCCAGGTTTGCGAGCAACTGCCAAATCAAAAGCGGGAGGAGTGCATGAAGCAGGCGGTTTGACAAAGTGCTTGAGCGCATTTGAAATTGACTTGGACATATTTGGAAATGAAAGGCAGCACTTGCGCTGCAAGTTGTTCTTTTCGGGGCAAATAAATCAGTAGGAAGTTGCATTCTGAAGCGGATGATTCAAGCACAAGTTAAAAAGAGAGCTTTTGCCAATGAGAACCGACAATGGTCACCCAAGGCATCCTCTTTCTCAACGATGACGAAGTTGTTTGGAGCTGGCACGGTGCCTGGGAAACAGCAGCTTTTGGAGCTAGATTACGCCTGTTGCATGCTTTCCAAGAGCTGAAGGTTCAGTTGTATTAAACTTCAAGACCACAAACAAATACATAATATGATATAATATGATATGATATATATATATATATACATACGTTACTATATACTATAATATATACTATAATATATACTTTAATATATACTATAATATATACCATAGTACATACTATAATATATACTATAATATATACTTTAATATATACTATAATATATACCATAGTACATACTATAATATATACTATCATATATACTATAATATATACTATAATATATATCATAGTACATACTATAATATATACTATCATATATACTATACTATATACTATAATATATACCATAGTACATACTATGATATATACTATAATATATACTATAATATATACCATAGTACATACTATAATATATACTATGATATATACTTTAATATATACTATAATATATATCATAGTACATACTACAATATATACTATAATATATACTACAATATATACTAAATATATATAAATATAAGTATCAGCAAGATAGTGGGTAGGGTAGTGATATATGCTTGCTTGTCTCTAAGTTGGCACGCTTTTGCGTTTGCATCTTTGCTGAGGTTTCCACCACGCCTCACAAAATGAGTCGTGTGAATGCACTCCAAAAGATGAGGCTCCTGTGATTGCCATGGAAGTGGGCTGAGAAGATGTGTTTCTTTAAGATCCAGTGTCAAACACATTATGTTTGAAGATATCAACAAAAAAAAATGATTGATCATGAAGGCTAGCATCTGCTGCTGAAGTCCTTCTTGCTTTGATTTAGCAAGGTATTGGCGGGGCTGGAATCTCCAATCACGAGAGACTTCTCAGTTAAGTGCCCCCCTGCCCCCTGGCTGGTTCACAAGCAGTTTGGCCGTGGCTCAATCCCCCTGGGGACACCATCAATCAGCATTTCGCCACCCTACTTGTACCTCTGATCCTCAACTTGGGTTTTGCACTGCATTACTTTTTCCCGCGCTTCCAGAGGTCCACTCCGATGCCGAAGGTGGACCTTTGAATCTTCCCCAATCACTGGTCATCATGTTGGCTACGCCGAATTTCCTCATCCTCTTCGTCATCCTCGTCCCCTCCAACATACATCGCCTCAATACGTATAATATAGGTCTGGATGTTTGCTTACCAACATGCCCTGGCTTCAGACCCGCTCGTCCACGTTGACGAAAAAGCTGCGCAGCTGCGCTGTGCCCTCTTTGTTTTCCTTAACCCTGGGCCTCAAGTTGTTGTACATGTTGAAGCAACATTGGCTTCAATCCATACATACAAGGGCAATGAGATTGTGAAGAAGATATGAACATTGCACGCATTGTGTTCAGGCGAAGGAAAGGCGTCGCACGGCTCCCAGCCATTGAGCAAAGTTGCCAAGCTAGTGGAAGTACCATTGACATTTAATTAGCATCATTGGCAGCTTTCAGATTATTCATCGAATGGGATGATTGAACCTACCTGTACCGGTAGTTGAAGACTTCGCCTCAAACCTTGTTTCAAGGCCAGTACCTGGAGAACTTCTACAATTCTTACGATCAATCAATGTTGGACTCGCTTGATCAGCAAGTCTCTGAATGGAGGGGAAAGGAGGCACGTGATACCACATGATGGCACACGGAATTTCGGACGAGAACACGATTCGCGTTGTGGATGATGTAGACAATGAATGATACTGATAGCATGGCCATTGGCAAAATTGGGACAGTGGTTGCATCTGGTTGCTGTGAGCAGCTTGAGCATACCGAAGGCGGAGCTGCACTTTGACCTCGTGACTTGGAGCATGGGGTGATCACGGGTGACCAGCGGCAACCAAGCTCAGCGTAATTACTCGGTCTGACCTGGTCCAAAACAAATGCTCGAGTCAGAAGCCTACTTACATGACATCAATATCATATTGCATCGCAGGGATCATGATTGGACACAAAAATATGTAAAAGAAATTACAAGAACATGGAAGAACATACTGGAAAATACTAGAAAAATGGCCGTGCAGGTGAAGAAGTACGGCCACCTCTTTGTGAATTTCAACGCTCTTTGGTTGCAGGGACCAGATGGGACCAAAAGGCTGCCATGACTCCAAGTCCACGAATGTGTGACCATGAGATCTATGAAATCCACGAGATCCATGAGGGTTGTTGTCCCAGCCCTCCATGCATCAAGGACGTGCCAAAAGAGTTTGATGCGATTCCCAAGGATACTTTGCTTGTTTGTCAAACATTGAGAGCATCGGAACGGAACTCTTCGCTGTTGAAGCGCATTGTTGAAATTCCATTGGCAAAGACTCGTCATATATGCCCGCAGAGTACCATGAGACGTATAAGAAAACGCTTTGGATTGTTTTCAGTCTTGAACATGTCTTCAGTCTTGAACATGCTGTTGGTTAGCTGTTAGTTGCTTTGTTTGCCAGGTCGATCTGAAGACTGATCTTTGATTGCTGAGACTGGACCTCCGGGGTTTCGGAAAGACTGCGCGCTCAAAGGCAGCTCGTCATTGTGCGCGCCAAACAATGCAACGAGAAAAGTACCGGCTCAGTGGGCTGCGAGGGAATGAAATTAGCAGTGGGTCTTTGTTTTGCGTTCTTTTGACCATGTGTTAACAAGCAGATGCCTCCAAGCAAAAATAGCAGCCAGCCATACAGCATTGGATTCCAGTCCAGGTTTGAAAAAGGCATCCTGCATTCGCGTCAGTTGTATTTTTTGACTGTCCTGAGATGTTTCAAAGACACTCAAAGACTTCCAGTGGAGAAAGAAGTCAATGACTGCATGTCCCCTGATCCTGGTCAAGTTGCCGGCATGTTTCATGTTAGAAGAATCAGAAGTTGGCTGACCTTGGCTTCAGCTTCTGAGGCTGCAGGTACTTTCAGAGGAGCGCCCAAGTTTCTGAACAGCAACCAGGCAGGGCCTTTAAAGTTACCCCCAATCACCGAGCTTTGCAACTCATTTCCTCTTGACAGTTTCTTTGGCACGTCGATAGCTCTAGCAATTTGACAAATAGACAAAGTCACACAAAGAACATCAGGGAACAATCACCATTACCATTTCAGAATATTTCAGAAATACATTTGCCAAATCTGAGCTGCTCCTTCACTGCTACCGGTAGGAAGATCGGCGAACATCTAGAATCTAGAATCGATTACCCGTTTGCGGCTGCTAGACCAACCAAAAAGCTGCAAGTAATAGACCGGTGACAACATGGCACAATTGACGTGTCAAGCTTGATGACGATGCGATGATGGCGCCCGACGTGTGCAAAACTTGCGATCGGACACTAGGACTGCATACTGCTAGATTTCAACAAGGCCAATGGAATAAGAAAAGTCAACACCTTCCGACACTTCGGACTTCTTGCATACTTCTTCGCTCTTGTCATGTCTTCCATTAGTTTGCTGGGGATGAGTTTGCCTTCAGACGCTTTCAGCTAGCAACAGAGCTGCACGCAATGGCTATGTACTGTGAGTCCATTGGCATCATTGGCAGGTTCTTCTCTATCGCGGAAATGACGAAGACCAAGAGGGTCCGTGCTGGCCCCGTGCTTAGAGGCAACTGTATCAACTGTATCAACCGTGACTTTTCCACCAAAGGATCCGGATTAACGCATCCTTTGCCTGTCGCTTTGCATCCATGTTTGCCCAAGGAAATTGTCTTGGAAAGAGGATGGAGATGACGATGAAGACAGTGACGAGGCCAGGCGAACTTTGCCCCAGGCCTATCCAGGAGTACCAATGTTTCATACTGCCAGCATCAATAGATATTGAAAGGGATGTTTAAACATTCAAAAACCGTAAAAACAAGTTTAAACATTTAACTTGTGATTTTTTATGAGATGGCGTGGCGTCCTATTCAATGTGGAGGCAAACGAGCGATTGCTGCTGGCTGCTTAGGCTGAGGAAAATTCAAACATTATCAGACATTCCTACACATTATATCACATTATTACAAATCAACACAGTCTTTTGTGTCTTTTGTGACAAGTCGAGCTTCTGGTCCTTCGCGGAGTGCCCGGAGTGCCCAGGTTGGAACAGCTGTGGTCACAGGAAGATGTGACTGAAGATGTGCCAGATCATAAAATTGGGTTGAGACCTCAAAGACTCAAGGATCCTCCAACTCAACACAATTCAAACGACCTCAACAAAGACGATGACATGCATCAGTCGTTGGAATTCTTGCGAATTATTTCGAATTGCATGTTGTTGCCCAGTCGGAAGTTGCTTTGGTTATCCTAGACATAGCATATCTCTGATTGCCTTGGAAGTGACGTCTCTGATTTTGTCGGATCTAGATGTTGAGACCACAACAATGAAAAGCGCAGCTTCTTTACAGTAATTCTTCTTGTTGACTTGTTTTGTCATGCAATGTGATCTGCCTCCACCAACTCAGGTGGGATTTTAGTCAAAAGGGTGGCACAGCTTCAGCTCCGCCGACTGGTTGTTGGACACCTGCAGGGCCGCCAAGTTGGACACGGAAATGCTATGCTGAATGATGCTGAAAGTATCGAACTGTTTTGAAATGTGCTGGAACCGACCTGGGGCCAAAAGATGCTGAAAGGGATTCCTTGATTCGTTTCGAAGTGTTCGCACTCTCAGGAGAAAGGAGTTGGCATTTGGGGCAGCCCGGGCAAGAACAGTGTGCTGAGCTCAGCTTTCTCACAATATCTCACAATATCTCACACGCTTCCGACGCTTCCTATCTCTTCCTTGTTGCTTTTGTTGCTTCTATGCTTGATCGCCTCGTTTCTGTTGTGAACGAGGTCATGGTTTCCAAATTGGACAACCCTCCCCTGCAGCTGCTTCTTAATGCCCTTGGCCTTGCAAAGAAGTACATTGTAGAGTGCTTTCCTTAGTTGAGGAGAAGCATTTGGTCTTATGTCACATGACTGTCTCATGGTACCTTCACGTTTTGACATTTCGAGAGTATCTCTATACTTTTCCTCTAGATGTCCATAGCAAGTTGTGTTTGAAAATCACAAGGTACATGGTGCGATGGCTAATGGAAGCAACCACTGAGAGGCAGGGTTTCAGTCAGTGGGTCGAAGATCAGCCCAGAGGCCTAGAGAAATTCTTCAATTCGACGGATATGTAATTCTTCAAAAGGTTTCAGCAATCATCAGGCATTTTCCGTTTTTGCAACACTGTTCTGTGTTTTTGGGAGAAGGAATGTCAGCAGTTTTCAGTTGTCAAACTTGTTCAAGAGCAAGCGAAGCCTCAAAGCCTTAACAACTCTTAACATGCCTAATACGTGCCTTACAGGATCTTACAGGGAACTCTTTTGTGAGTTCCAGCCCGCCACTGGGGCATCTTTGGCCACCAACCATTTTCGCAAGGCTGAACACGCAGACGTTTGAGCAGATTCTGGAAAGAGTGGCATTCTCAGTTCCAAGTTCTTTCCAAGTTCTGAGTCGTCGCATTGAGATATTTTGCTTTTATCGCTGGTTCATCGTTTCTTGATGTGTAATACATCGGGAGATAGCGATAGCCGATGGGTGCCAACATTCTGTGATCATTTGAGCTCATTTGTAGACATTGTGAACACAGCTTATGAAGTTTTTCCTTGCAAATGTAATTTGGTTCAAAGGATTCTACTTTTTTCTTTGCGGTTTGCCTTCCATGCTTCCAGGCCATTTTGCTGGACATCTCTCCTCTACGAATGTAGTCGTCTCAGACCCCTGTAATAGCATGTAATAGCCACATATAGCAATATAGCCACTAGATTCGTAGATCCCTCGGTTTAAGATTTGATTTCAGATATTTACATGAATTTGCAATATTTTACATGTATAATCATGTATATAATAGTAAAGTAATGTAAAGTTTATACTTCAGAAATCAGACCTGGTAGAAATCTAGGCTTGCCCACACTTACCAGAAGCTTCACAGGCGCTGCCTGAGATTTGCAGATTCGTGCAGCGCAATCAGATCAAGGCGAAGTGTGGTGCACTCATCGGGCATGGGCAATCTTTAGAAATGTTGCGTGACAGATATTGAATACTTGAATGATATTGATAGTAATTTTGATAGTTTTGTTATTACTTTTTATATCTTTTTATATCGTTTTATTCATTTTTATTTGCTGTTCATACCTGTTCAATCCTGTTCATACAAAAGTAATGTCTCCGTGTCGTGCTTTGCAGGGATGAAAAACCAGGTATGAGGATGGCAGCTTTACGGAGCCCTTGGTGTCCTTGGAACTACAGGAAACTCGGAATGGCAGCGAGTGTGATCTATTTGATGTCAGAGTATAATCCCAAATCGGGTAGTCGCAACGATCGTATGTGGACACCAGAAATAGGTCCAGAAGTCTAGTAGGGAAATTCCCCCCTCACTGCGTTTAAGTTGGGGATAGCATTCACGAAGAATCCTTTTGCATAATTGGGGTACTTTGAAAGCATCATTTCCATTAGCATCATTTCCATTGTGTTTCCCACATCTGCAATACCTTCTGTGATAGCACCATTTCACTTGGGTGCTTCAAAATTGTTCCGTCGAGGTTCGGGATAGCATTTACTGTGCGAAGATTCCTGTTATATTGACTTATATTGCACATATTCACCGTCAAGCTATCATTTCCATTGTATTTTTCTACACGTGTAATATCGTGGAATATTACATTTTGTAATGCCTACGTCCTACGTATCATTCATTTGGATGCGTCCAATTTGTTGCGATCGTGGGGGATATCATTTTACCAAATGTCCTTTTGCATTACTATGCATTACCTAGGAACCACCATTTCCATTGTGCTTTCAACGTATCACTTTCTGCGCTGACATTGGTTCGTTCGTATGCACACGGTATACGAGGAAAAGATAAAAGATGCACTGAAAGTCCTGACTCATTTTGATTCGGCCTTAGGCAATATGGCCGCATCGTGAGACGAAGAGACGCCGGGTATTTTGACGGTGTGAATCCTTCCTGCAACGTGCCATGGAAGTCGGTGCCAAAGAGCCCTTGAATCTTTCATCCAGACATATCCAGACAGTGTTTTATGATGCTTTCTGCAAAGAAGAAGGTCTTGAAACGCCTACTGTACACTAGCCACTTGTAGGCTAGAATAAATTGACATGATGTGACTTGCTAAATCTACTGGGCATTCCTGTTTCAGTATATGACCTAGTCTATCTACTCAGAATTTACTGTATCAGCAGCACAACTTGCAACCTTCAAGAATCCAGCCATCTCGGTATGGCTCTCATAAAGGATGCAGGACTGGGACTAGGTCATGGTAGGATCATTCCGACCACTGGTGTTTGTTTCTCATTGCCAGGTAACATACCTGGCGGTTGTTGGAAGTGTTTTCTTCTGCTGCAATCGGCACAGTACTCCAACATACTCCAACTAACTGGCTTCAACATGCTTCAACATGCTTCAACTATATTTGTAAGGACTAGATCAACAAGTCCTCCGACCTCTTCTGAACTCGTGAAATGGAGTGAATACCCGAGTCAATGCTTCTTAACATGTGAGTTGATTCTTCAAGAGCAAGTACCCATTAACCATTGGTTCTCAAGAATTGCCTTCAGAGTCGATGCCTTTCATGGGGCTTGCATCTGATAGAACTAACTCTGGATTTAATTCTATGTTTTGGGAAGTGCCCCATTGAGAGCCTTTTCCCTTGATGTCCTCCTCTCACAAAGAATTAAATCCAGATTGAATTCCGTTTCCTGGGTGTCTCGCAAGCAAAGTCAATCTATTCTGTTGCCCCGAAGTTTTGGCTGATGGGCATGGCTGTGGTGGTGCAAGCAGCTTGAAACTTTTTGCCACGGGTCTCAAGAAAAATCCATGTCCGCCTTGCACCTGTGGGCTTGAAACAAAATTCAGATTCTTCACAATCACAATTTAAATCCAGCAAAGTTAAGAAAAGAGGAGATGAAAACCAGCAATGAACAAGAATTAACTCCAGAGTTGATTCTTCCCTGGTGTGTCTCTTGTCCTGCTTCATCTTCCCACCCTGCCAGGAACCAAGTAAAGCAAGAAAGAAGAAATAAGGACACGAGGAGTCAAAACCGACAAACGAAGAGTCAGCTCCAGAGTCCATTCCTGTTCATTCTTGGGGTACTTCCAGCTTTAGCGGAATTCACTCCTCAGTTGATTCCTGGAGGCTTCAAGGTTGAATGGGGGCTGGAGATGAAGAATTACCACCGGAGTGAATAGATGTTAATAGCAATTAACTCTTGGATTCACTCTCTTCCCCGAACTCGTGAGTGGTCTGGCTTCAGGCACGCCAGTTTCACTATCAGAGTGGCATGTACATTCGGAGGCTTGAAGCCCTTTTGTGGATCACTGTTCGCTGTCCCCGAGTGAATCTCCAACCAATTTCCTTGTGACAATTTTAAAACAACTTATATAAAACCCAGGGCTGCGATGGATTGCATTTCCTTCTTTAAAGCCACGTGCTTTGAGCTTCAAGGTCCACAGTCTCTTTTCGGATAGCAAGAAGCATCGCAGCTTGAGAAACCGAATGGATGCGCAAAAAGTTTGACCCGGACAGACGGAGGCTTCAGAGGCTTCACAGAGACTTGCTATCTGATCCATCCAATCTATTCGACATTTCTCATGCCAACGCAAAGGTCTTTTTTCTGAACACGGGATCAGCAGATGCCAGTCTCAGTTGTTGGAAGGAGACTGAGAAGTCATGAGACTTTGAGATTGCTTTTGGGTTGAGGATTGTGGATGCCAGGTTCTAGTTTAGAGAGGACAAGATTGACGCGTCGGCGCAGCTTGAAACATCAAATTATGACAGTCCAGACAGAGTAGACTGGTTGAAATGGCGAGAGACAGCAGCGGAGCTGGAGACATCCGAAAAAATGAACCCTACTTTAACCTGCTGAAAAGCAAATTCGCATCGAACCAATTCACTTCGATATGTCAGAATCAAAGAAGGAACTGTCAAGACTAGGCCGACAAGTCACTGCCCGCTTCTAGCGTGCCATGATTTTGCAAGGACGTGCTGATCAAACACTGTTTTTCTTGGTTCTTAATGTTCTTAGTTTGGTAGGAGCCATTCCAGCTACTGTAGTTGCTCCTTTGAACTTGATCCAAATCAAGATATATATGTTGAATCAGTATACTTGATTCGAGAAAGACACAAACCAAAGACACTTATATGTTGGCAGCCTTATTGAGCGCCATTGTCGTGCATTGACAGAAATGCACGGTACCCAGCTTCCTCCAATTCTCAAGAGAACTTCGTGCTTCATGTTGCGGCTCCAACAAGCATCTCAGAATCTGAGGTTTTAGAAGCGCACTTGGACAGGCCAGACCATTGAACGTGCCTCACAAGCAGTGGTGCAAAAAATACTTGAGCATGTTTGAAGCATGCTACAGCAGAGCATCTTATGCTGCTTGGTTTGCTCGTGTTGCTCGGTTATTGCTTGTTTGCTGCAGATGGCCGCTCTTCCTGTTGCTGAAGAAGGTGCAAGAACCCAGCGGACTGTTTGGCTTCTATGGCATGTTGTTTCATGTTTTTGCAAGATACTGGTAAGGCAGCATTAGTAATCAGCATAAGACAGAATGTTGATGATCTGGTGCATGTTATTTGGAATTTTACCTACGGGTTTGTTCAAGATAGATATCAGCCTGTCCTATTGGCTCGGAGGGCACCCTCATGGCAGCTGTTTTGGCTTTCAAACCCATCCTAATAGACCAAACAAATCCAAACAAGAGTCTAAAGTTTCATGAGGCTGAGACAAAGGGGGTCCTGAACAAGTACACCCGCAGCGCACTGTGCATACCGCAAGCTCTTCCCAGAAGCTACTAATGATGGGTGCTCAAAATATACATGTCGAGAGACATTCGACGCAAACACTCAGATACAGCATCAAGCAGCACTACAAGGGAAGTCATATGAGTATCAATGGGTAGCATATCATATACATTCATATACTGTATATACATGTATGTATATACCTGTATATTACTGTATATTACTGTATTATCATATGAGATACCAGATTTTTGGCTGCCGTCCGAGCTGCAGCTTGCCCATGACTGTCCAAGCATGGGGGCCAGATAGAGAACTGGAGTCACACAAGGCGCAGATTTTGAAGATAATTTTTGCACATGTCATCAAGATTCATAAAGTGTGCAGGTAAGGTTTGTATATTCATGATTATTCAGAGCCATATTCAATCATATTCGTATGTTTTTATCTTCGAGATATGTTTGAAGCTTTTTCTGGACTGTAGAGTGTAGATTTAGATGACTGTAGTACTGATTGTTGCTCTTTGTTCATGTTCGTTTGCTCGATACAGTACATGCCAGCATATGCCAGCTGCATTTTCTCATCTCATCTTAGTCTCTGTCAACTTGGACTTGCAGGGCAGCGTTCGGAACGCCTTCCCATTTTGCGGCTATATTGATGGAGCTGAACATCGGGCAATAAGGGCAGCACAGTTGAAGAGGCTCGGCGATCTGGGTGAAAAGGTATGAACAGATGTAACAGATGCTTAGTTTCCATGCTGATGAACTGCCGTTTTGGACTTATGGTCCACATGATGGCTTATGCAATTTGTAGGCACACAGGCTCCACTGGGTTCGAGTTGCGGTTGTGCAGACCATGAACTGCACAAAAAGATTGAAACAGAGTCACAATGTACATATATAATCATACATAATCATACATATATATATATATTGTACCATATATACATTGTCTGTGGTACTGTATCTTGTGGTACCATCGAATCTTCAAGACCAAGCTGGGACAGTAGTTCAGATTTGGCGCGATTTGGCTTGCCAAGAAATGTCAAGAACGGAGTTGCACGTAGAGTGCCCCTGACTAGAGTGGCTTCCTTTTAACTAGACTGGTTTCCTTCTAACTAGACATATGGATCTTGTATGTTTAATTAATATTGCAATTTGCCAAGATTGCATAGTTTCAATTGTAATTATACACTTTAGAGTCAGCGTTCATCGCAAGAAGCATTGGCCGGAAGGTTCGTTGACTTCGCAGCTGTCAATTGCTCGTCATGGCCTGGGCATCCTTCGCCGCTTTCAGCATCAGAGTTGAGCCTTGACTGCGCGTAGTGCAGCGCGGGAGATGGTCACCAGCTGGCTGGCTGGCCGTGGGGTGAGCGGCAAGAGCACGGAAGTTGATGCGTTGATGCCCGAGCACTTCAGTTTGATTTGGCGCAGGGAAATACACAGTGAGATTATTCAGATATATCATGATATATCAATTGTGATTAGAGATATACTCAGGGGGAGAGTACCAGGCGCAGAAAAGTGACTTGCGCCATCTACTTACTAACCCCTCCTTTTTGGCTAAAAGGCAGCCTTCATAGATGGCGCAACTCCCATTCGGTGAATCTGAGGAAAGTTCTCAATCGGGTCGGTCCAGTTTGATCATGCGTCCTACTGTTAGTAGATGGCGCAACTCCACAGCATAGGGGAACCCCCCATATTGCAACGAAATAGATGGCGCAACTCCCATGCCACTCGGATCACTCGGGTCTTCATGCGAGCGGCTTCTCCAACAAAACCCGTGGACATGTTCAACCAAATACCATGCCCAATAGATGGCGCAACTCCGACCCGTTGAGTTGAGGCACTTGGGTAAGATTGATGTGGATATGCATGCAAGCAAACCACGAGACCTTTTAGAAAAAGAAACAAAACACACCTTTTCAGAGTATCTTCAGGGTGAAGCTCATATTTGGTTCTTGGGGTTTGGAGACATTAAAAGCAACAAACTCTACATCCCTTAAAATGCATGGGTCGCAGAAAAAGTTTGCAGAGGCTGGGACAAGCCCAGCAGGTACAGTACAATAAAACCATACAGTAGAACGAAGACAGACAAAAGCGAGGAGAAAAAAGGGAAAATTGTGCTCACACAATGGATGGCGCAACACCTGGGGGTGTGCCATCTACCTGTCAAACCTCCGATTTTCGATTTTTTTTTTCAAATTTCAATAAACGGATTGCGAGGGTCCGCGCCATCTATTTGGCCGTTCCGGACAAAATACCGCGCCTGGCTCTTAGAGTATATTAGAGTATTGGAGCCCAGAATGGTTTCCCTTCCTTTAAATTCACCATCATCTTCAGTGATCATTTGGCGCCTTTTCCAAACTGCACTGTGCAATTTCAAGAGGTCCAGAAACATGTTGACTGAAGTTTAGCAATGTATCTCGGGGCGAGCACCACACTTACTTCAGGAACTTCTACCACCTGAATGAGCACTTGATCTTGCCAGCTACGCAGGACAGCCTGCTTCGGGATTAAAGTTCGATCCTCCAGAGCTAGACCTGAGCGTAAATTGTCGCTTTGGAGATCATTGGAGTACTGTACCAAATTTACGGATTTGAAGATGTTGCGTCACAGACATCATTGGGTGGGGATTACAAGGCGTTTCTGAAGTAAAGACTGCTTGTGTCGGCTTGAGTTCAATATGGTTCAATCATGACAGCGGTTGTCTCAGGGCAGCTGTGCCAGGACCATAGATGCTCTGGCGTGGAGCTGGTCACAAAGACACCGCAGGATGCAGTCGTGTTTGTGAGTCAAGAGCTGAGCCTGGCACCGTGCCGATCTGTCCCAAACTGTGCCACTTTGTTCCTTTGAGATAGAGCCGTAAATTACCCGTATAATATCGTGTACATATGTGTACATACTATCTTGAACAGCAATCCATTCGTCGCAATGGCTATTTCTTTTCAAGCTCGGTTTGTGGCTATGGACTGCCCGCGAGGCTATGTTGACCACCACCCTAACAGTGAGATGCTGCGAGTGTTGCAGTTTGTCAATGTTTGTGTAACCGGCATTACAGTTTGTCAATTTGAACATATTTGAAATTTGAAGCAAACTCTTCAACCTACAACCCTTCAACAACACTCTCAAGTTGCCTCAGGTCATTGGTGGGGTGACAAGTTGGAGGACTTTGCCCATTGCATTGATCACTACACCAGAGCAAAAGGCTTCAAACAAGCTGCTGAACCGCATTTTTCTAGAGACTGTCAGAGACTCTGTCATTTTGTGTCGTATTTGAGTGCTCCATACTTTCTTGACCTTTCTTGAGTCTTTTGACTTCGACACAGTCGCATGGCTGTGGGTTGAAAAAGAATAGGACCTCTGTGTTTCCAGGTGATTTCTTGCTGAATTAAAGATTTTTTTGATTTTGGTTCTGATTTTCCCTTCCAGCATGTACTTTGCGAAACTTTGACCATTGGGACTGCAAGACTCTAAGGAAGTCTTCTGCTGGATCTTTGCTTTTGCTCACAGGCAGCTGAATGTTTCAAAGCGAATCACATGTCGTTGGTCCCTATTGAATCAGTTCACAATGTGAGGGATGGAATCACGCAGAGAAAATAGAGAAATTACAACTATATACTAGAAGCAAGGAAGTAGTTGCGTCGACTGGACTTTGAGGGGATTCCCACAGCAAGATGTGGGACCCTCAACCCGGAAATATGATGTTCTGACAATTTGTGATATGTTGTTGTGATATGTTGTGTGGTTTTCTGTGACTCCGACTTCTGTGTTTACGCTTGCGACTCCATGCCACTACAAGCACTAGCGTATAGCTTGACCGTATAGCCGTATAGATGCTGATTCTTAGTCGTTTGGGGTTGGCAGGGAGAACTGAAAAATGAAGAGCATTCTGGGTCCGAGGCAGCATATGTCCCGCTCATTTCACCCAGAAGCTCCAGAAGCCAGCTGCTGGTCACACATATCATGCCATCATGATTGAAATAGATGAGCTATGACAGCTATGACATGCTAGCAAATGGTCAACAATAGTTCCAAGCCCGGCCGCTAGACTTCAACCCTTGAATTTGCACGCAGTTCCTGCACCTAAAGTCTCCAAATCATTCAAAGTGATAGAATGACTTAGCTCATACGGCTCATACCGCGACATGCTTTACTTGTCTTTCCTTCACTACACCGACTACTGTACAGTACGGTATCTGCGCAACAAACAAGTGCAGTGGCTGCCTTGTAATTTCAATTGTTCTTGCTGAATTGCTGCTGGACTGACATCCTGATGATGCTCTTCCTTGAACATACAAACCTGAAGATGAGCAGTGCAAAGCTAAATTTGCACAAGCATCGTAATTGGCATTGTAGGATGTTGTAGGCATGTGTTCCTAAAGCCTGGCCTATTTGTTTGCTGGTACGTGAAAGACGAGGTTTTCTGGCTGCTTTGTCACTGGCTGAAACTTTTTTGCTCATGCTGGGCTCTGACGAACCTTGGCAGAAGACTTTGCAACATTTTGCAACAGCTTTTTCAGATTCGTGCTGTCTCTTTGAGACTCTCTATATACAGCCTGTAAAGCAAAGCCTTCGATTATGCAAGAGCGTACCAGAACAAAATTGATCCCCCAAGCCAAATTGAAAGTGTTTCGTATCAAAGCAATTGACACTTGGAAAGGACCGGAGATGGAACGTCTTTTCAAGGACATGGTGTCTTTTCGAGGCCGCCAAAGCAATGTGCTTAATGAAGTCAGTGCTGATTGGAAATGTTTGCAAGATTCATTCTGATGTCGAGTGCGCTTGGTGGAAAGCACACTGCAAACATTTGCTAGCTGCCTGTGATCCATGTAGAGCTTCAAAAATGACAAGAGTGACAATCCACAACATTGAGAAGTATGAAGTATTGGGTTAGAGTAGCCAATGTAAAGCTCCGCATACATGCATAATCTTGCTTCCACGCATCCACCCCTCCTTCTATCCCCTCATCCTACATCCTGAAATCCATCCGTCCGTTTGTTCTTCCATAATTGAAATAATTGTATGTATATAGACCGATTGGATTGGACTGGACTGGATTTCATTGGATTAGATAGATGTATAGAAAGGCAGATAGATACGCACGTGCGTAGATACATAGCTAGATTAGTAGATACACGGAGTGTCAGTTTTCACAGTTTCAGCTTATAAAGAAGTTCAAAACGTCATACCACATTGATTGTGTATGTCCTAGTAGCCAAAAGCGGGGAAAAGGAAACGACAGAGATCGACATCGAGATGCAAATGATGTTAGTGAGAGAAAGAGAGACAGGGAGCGATAGGGTGCCCGTTGAGTGCATTGGTTTCCCCACGATTCAAAAGGAACAAAATGATTTCACGAAAACATAGAGTGTCCACATGTGTCCACAAAATCAAAGTCTTGACGCTTTGAGTCGGGCTGGTGGCAACTACTGTACTGGTACTTGTACAGTAAGCCGGTAAGCCAGCTTTTGAACCTTGGCATGTGAGAGGTTTCATCCTACCTAATATAGATAGGCTATGATAGGCTGCTACCCCATCGGGCAGAGCTGCGGCCACAAGCAGCGTCAGATTAGAAACCAAACAAAGGAAAGAACTGCCCTGATGCCTTCCCCCAGTCAGCAGCAGCAATGCTGAATTATTCGGCATTGTCCGGGAATTAGAAATTTGCCAGTGGTGCTATTGACAAGCAATGATACTGAACAGACCACAGGAAGCTTTCTTTTGGCAGAAGGATGCGACAGGAAACTTTATCTAAAAGAACATGTTTCTTTCTGAGACCAGAGTTGATAAATAAGTACAGACAAAGTATGACAAAGTTATATTCTTGATTCTGGTGATTTCTTGTCAGTTTTCATTTAATTTAGATCCCTGAAATGGTTGTACATCAAAAAACTTTTGGGATTCCTATAACAAGAACAAGTCTTCTACACGAAAAAGAAGTACGCCTAACTCCGCCTAGCATATATTAAGATAGAATGTAAATGCGTAGAACCGTATAGTGTATATCCATGATATATGTGAATCAGATGTCCATGTCAATATGGCACTCTACCCTCAATCAAAAGATTGCAACATAATGCAATCATTTGTTGTTTGGCGGGTGGTATCAATAGAGGCCTTGGTTGAAGTTTGTTCTAAATTTGCAAACCCGTGATGTCTTCCGCCCTCCCCCATGAAATGTATGAAGATGTTTCAAGAGGAGAGGCATTTTCGACCTTTGCTATATCACTCGTTTAATTTCCTGCGCCTGAGGTAGTAGAGACAAAGTTGCAACAGAATGCAACCAAAAGCTGGATGAATGCAGTGATAGTAGCGGATTAAACTTAGTGCAATCTAACTACTCGATGTCCGAAAAGCGCTTCATTCCAAACTCAAGAAATCCTGCCAGGTTGGAAAAGCTGTAGAACTGAAGAAGGTTCTGGATTTCGTAGTGCACCCACCAAACGTCCTGGTGGAGACTTTTTTTGACCAGGCAGGGCTCTTTCAAGACCCTGGAAATTATATATAGAACTACATAGAACTACAATGAATTCACATACACAATATATGTACATAATTGTACATAATTATAATATATATATATATGTATATGTATATGTGTATATGTATGTATATATATATATACATATGAGTACATCTCTTTCTGCTTCTGTATCCTTCTTGCACTTTGGATGCGACAAAGGAGTTCATAGGTCGCTAAGTGTTTCGGCCTTCAGGTTTGCATGATATCGTACAATATTCGCACAGTTTTGAAGTACTGTGGCTGGCAGGCCATGTTGTCCTTTGGATTCTGCCTATTGGTTTCCACTACCCATCCCCACTTCAATCGACTGTATCAATGTATCATTGGCTGCCGCCTGTTTGAACCGCCTCTGTACTCCATTCAATCTTCAAATCGGTTTGTTTGATTTTGTTGTTCTGTATTTGGGTGTCCTATGGGGTCCTATTCAGCTCCTTCGGTTTGAGAAGCATGGCAGGTTGGTCAGATGGAAAAGAAGACTCCCCGCTCAGAAGCAAGAAGTGTTGCAATGCGGGAGAACCCCTTTCCAGTCAAGGCATCTCAGTGACATTGCAATTCAAGCTGAATGGAAAATGGTCACCATGGCAGCCGCCTTATTGGTTGGCACTTGCATGTGTTTGTGTGTGTCTCTGCATGTGCGATTGTGGACGGGCGCCCTGTGATCTATTTACTATATCTATTTTGTCAACGTCTGCTGTCATTCTGGGCATGAGTTTTATCAGCTCATATACATTTGATAGGTTTTGACACCCCGTCAGGAAGGATTGTCAACCTGTTTTGAACAAATGCCTTGCTCTACAAATTGATACTAGTAACACGAAGTGTGTCTCCAGACATCTCAGAGTCATATCATTCGCCTCAACCACTCGTACACTTCTACACCAATGAAGTGGCAAACATACGCTGGCAATGCTTGCCAAGGAGATAACAATTATATACATACAAATACTCCAAGAGATCAGCATGTTACTGATTTCAGTGCATTTGTGAGAGCGATGGTTTCAACATGTTTCAACGCATCCGTCGTTTCATCCACCCTTGGTTCTCATCTCGTTAAGGGCACTTTGCTGCTCACAGTCTTGGGATTGCGGGAAGCAAAGACTTTGACTCATGTTCTGATGATTCAAACCTCATGTGCAGGTTATCGAACCCGGATTGCAGCTGGACATTGAAGAATCGCACACCTCCAGCAAGGATCTTGCCAGACATTTGTTCGTGCTGTCCTTTTGGGTGCGCTCTGTGTCAGTATTTCAGTGTTGTAATTTGATGTAACCACAGGAAGATTACGATCGAATTCTTCGAGCTGTTGCAGGCTGGTCAATCAAGGGTGTCATATTGTGTCAAACATCTGTGGGATCTTGACTTCTGCTACATTCGAATGATTTGTGCAAGGTTTGCTGAATGTTTCCCAAACATGGAAGTCCAGCATGCAGAAATTTGAATCATTGTCGCCAATACCGCTGTTGTGGTCCGGATAACTATGGGTTTGTCCTATGCTGTGTGCCACTGGATTTCCTGTCAAGACACTCCGAGAAATCCTCCAAAAGCATCCAAAAGCACGTTTTGACAGTTTTGACAGTCTCGTAGTAGGTCTTGATGGGTTTTCACCTGGCGGTGTCGCTTTGGGCGGGAGCAGAAACCAAGAAATATAGTTCAGACCAAGACTATTCCGGTGCTGGGAGAAATTGATTATCTTTCATCGAAAAAGGTTAACAAGAACTTGGTCCTCAGATGTTGTATGGCAAGGTTCAGTCTTCACAATTTCACGCTGGTTGGGTATGTTCTTTGACATTTCCTGTACTGCCCCCAGAGATACGCATACAGCATCAATCAGCAGAGATCCTTGCATAGAATCAAGGAGGGGGCTCAAACTTTGGGTCCCTGTGTTTGGTGTCCAACTTGTGTCCCAGCTTGTGGTGACCGAAGTTCAGTTTTGATGCTGTTTTCCCAGCCTTTTTGCTACGTGCATCTTGTGGTTGCTGTAAGTTTTTTGCCTGGATGCTGTCTTGTTTCGCCACACTTAATTTGCCCCTTGCTTGGTGCAAACTCTGCTGGCACTGCTTGGTGACTTGGTGTATCTTGGTGTTGTGTGATGTGTTTTCTGACTTTTTATGTTAGTGTTGTGTTTGTTCTTCCGGTGATCCTTTTGCATCAGCCTGGAACGTGCCAGGATTTGAGCCTTCTCATTTGCCAGAGCCTGGTGATGTCAGGACCTCCCAGGCCGGACTCCTGCCACAAAGTTTTTACATTTTCAGAAGCTAGAAGTTGGTTCATGTTGTTTCATGTTGTTTCATGTTGTTTCATTGTTTGTAGCTTTGTCCTGAATCTTTATGAATCTTTGTTTTCAGCTGTGTTCAACTTGTCTCACAGAAACTCAGAGGAGAACTTTCGCAAGTTCAACTGCCGTTTGCGGGCAGAGATGGCCCTGGCGATGTGGTATCAGGCGCCCTGAGACTTCAAGATGACACGCTGTCCAAAAGAATCCAAAAGCTCTATATACTCTAGCGGTTTCGTATGCAGAATGGTCGAACCATAAACTAAAGCCAGAATGGACTCATGGACCTGCCCATGTTATCTCTCCAGTTATCCATGTTCCCCTGGCATAATCGTCACAATCAGCATAATCCCAGTCCAAGAAGATCCAAAGATTTGTCATATGATTTTCTTTCTGCTTTTTGCTCCGATTTGAGAAATGTAGCGTGTGTGCAGGTTGTTCAGCAAAGCCTTCCAGACCCAAAGCGGTTGGCTCGTGCAATACTGGCAGATGATAGCAGAACAACCTTGAACAAGAACTTTTCACATTCAAGGTGCTGCGTTTGCTGTTGAGCTGCAGCATGCGAGTGCATCAGCAAACCTTCCACGTACACTGCTTACGATTGATTACAACTGTTTGGGGAACATGACAAGGTGACGTCATTCTCACGACTTGTGAAAATGAAGACGTGTGTGTGTGAGAGTGACATGAGACATAGCATCCCCAGCTGCCGTAGCTGTAGCTGGAAAGCAGCCATTTGCACGGTCCTAAGCAAAGCATTCAGTGAAGACACGCGTGTGTTATGTGTGTTTGACTGTTTGACAAGATTCCTTTGCCCATCTGAACTGCGATCCCCCTAGATTCAGCGACTACCATTTGGCACAGCTTGCAGCCGCACTTCCAAGCAACCTTCGGCATTTGCAACTCTCGTTTTGGAACCTTGTCACTGGGAAGTCCGAAAGGAGGAAGCTTCTTTGTTTGAACACCAAATTTTAGAGACTCTGAGCTTCTGAACACGTTTCTTTGAACATCGAAATGATGTTGTAGTTGCGGAATCTTTGACTAGATTCACTGACTCTGGAGTGCGGAGTCTTCAGATGTGGAAATGCAAAAACATTTGAACAACAACGAGGAAGAATTCGGCAAATCATTGCAAGCGGAACGGGAAGGGGACAGCTTCAAGATTCTGCAAGTTTGTTGCGGTTGGGTCAGCAGTATATATTGTCATTGGAACATCTTTCGAACAATATGTTTCTGAATGACTTTCGCACGCACAGTGAGTGTCGAATCCCCAAGCTGACTGGGGAAGAATTTTTGCAGTAGTTCCAATTTGCTTCTAAAGGTATTCAAGTCAAGAATAAGTCAAGAATTTTTGACACATCACTTTTATGACTATCATGATTTCAAGGTTGTTGAGGAATGTAATCTAGTTGATTGTTTTCGTGGAGCCCTTCCCAAAGATCAGCCAGGGCCAAGTTGCACTACTATACAGTGCCAGTGCTATGATGATTATGATGTGCTATGCAACTAGACTATGAACCTTGTATTTCATTTTGCCGATTATACCGTCGAATACTGTAATTACCTGATCAATCAATCCATCCCGATCATTCCAGATCGCATTGAGCGCCAATCCAGTAGCAAAAACCCAATTGATAAGACACGTGAGTTGTGCCACCCTGCAGGATCCTGCAGGATCCTGCAGGGTCTGTCCGAAATTCTCCGAAAGGTTCTGAGGTGACCACGGTGGCTGGGGTGTCTCAACATGTCTCAACTCTTTGTGTTTTTTGGTGTTCCCTTCAGCCGTTGACACGTGAGGTGTGGCCAAATTGGCACTCCAGGAATCCGAGCCCTTTCGAAGAGTCTGTCACAGCTCAAGCATTTGGAGACCTTGATGCTGGATTGCCAGATGTGTTCACAGATTGGTCAAACAGGCCTTCACCAAGCTGCAGAACAAAGATGTGAATCGCTGATTCATGTTGAAATTTGAAACGACTTGTGACTTCACAAGATGACAAGGACCAAGCTTCATGTGCTCACTCAAAGTCGAGTTGTCAGTGACGGTGCACAGATGATGTAAATTGGAGTCAATATCATGCAATGTAATTGGGCTTTGTGAAGCCTTTTAAACGTATTCCTGCTCGTAGTTCTATGTCAATACGCGCAAGAGGACCGCAACTTGCTAGCTACTCCGCTTGCACAAATACATCTCTCAACATTCTCGAATTCCCACTCATATTTGATGCAGATGTTTCGACTCATATTTGATGATCGAAATTGATGTAGACGTTGAAGCCAGTTCAAGACATATTCGACATGATCATCCAAGTTGCTCTTAAGACAATCAGCAAACATGGGTCCGAGAATGTCCATGCCCCATCCGCTACTGTATCCCCCATGCAATGCAGTCATATGCGCTCGAGATCCATTTGAAGACTTGCTTGGTTTATGCAGGTTTGTACATGCAGTGTCAATTTGTGTTGCTCAAAAACGATTCTGATCGATTCTGCCGCAGGTGTAGATGCTCTTGGCTTGTGCTTGCCGGCAACAATAACAGTCCTTCGATTGTATCCTGGCAAGAGCTGATTTGGAGAGCACACGAAGCAAACATAAATTTGAGCACTGAGCATCAATGAGCAGACTGAGCATTTGAAATTCGATCGTCAAGAAGTTTTGAATTGATGCGACAGGAACTTTCACGCAGCGAATCTTCGCAACGTCCATGGCTTGGCGAAGGGCATTGGAAATTTGAAGAACTTACGTGCTCTTAGCATCGATGTTGGAGGAGCGGAAAAAATATGAAACATTCCTTTGCGTTGAGTCAACATTGCCGCTGTGCAACAGAAGCCAGCTTCACTTTCCAGTAGCCAGTTGTTGCTAACGCATCAGCAGCAGAGACCCTTGTCATCTCAAGATTGAAAGAAGATTTCAGCTAGATACAAGGTGCTTAAAATCTTTTTATAGACCTAGACAGAATCAGAGTAGAATCACAAGACATCAGCTGAGACGGCCAGGCATCGAGAATATGGATCACAGGCAAGTGAGGACACTGGCAGAGAGCTTTCCCCCACGCTTGATGAATCTACATCTTGGACTCAGGCGGCCTTGGCACATCTCGGGACATCTTGGCGCATCTCGTGATACTCTTGCTTTAGGGTTTTGCATACTGCGTAATTGGTGAGGGGTGTTCTTCAAGTGTGTGCATTTTTGTTCATAGCTTTGTCTTTCCCTTCATTCAGTCACACATGGTGCTTTCTTGAAATGGGGGATCCCCAAAACATCCCAAAACCATAGGTTTCAATTTCAATACTAAAATGGTCTATATAATATTGTATGATATTATATAATATCATATGATAATATTATATATAATTGTCTAGTTTTGGATGATTTGAGGAAACGCCCACATTATTGCCCACCAAGACAAAGAGCATGCCATTGTTCGCCACAATAGCCGAACAGCATTTGTGCCTTGTGATATTCAGTTGTGAATCTGCAAGAAAAAGGCAATTCGATGTATTGGTTCACTTTCCCATGCTTTCCCAGTTGATCACGTTTTATACAAGCTGAGAAGGCATTGGCCAAGATCAGCTATATGTCAAACCTGCGTACTGCATCATACTGTATCTCAACAAAGTGCAGCTGCAGCGGTGATGCTATTTCGTAATATCAATAGTCAATACCCGACTAGTAAACCATTGTCTGTTATGGTCTATTAATGATGGAGGTACTGTGCTCCCCAAATTGTGATAATCTGATACTTAAATGGTAACCCCCCTAACTAAACAGCCCAAGGCCTAGGGGTTTATTAATCCAAGGTTGACATGAACTCTTGTCTCAGACTGAAGAACCTGCAAGAGACATCGAGAGACTGTGGACTGTGGTCGAGTTTTTCTGCATTTTTCACAAGAGTTGTGGTGCAACAGCTTCAGGGGCTGCCCGTATTTCACAAGCTCTGGAGTGCAATCGCTAGTCGCAACCTTAGCCGTTTCCAAGATTTGGAGACGTGAAATCAAAAGGCCCAACCGCTAAGCCTTGAGGAGTGATTTGTTTAGTGAAACATAGTGAAACTGTTGATAGCTGCTTAATGCTGCTTAGGTATTGTGCCTTCCTGCAGAAATGTCAATGCTTTCTTTGAACTTCAGCGTATGCTTCGTGGCAGCAATGTAAACACGGCTGACGCTGCGGCGAAACTCACCAAGTCTACCTTCTTACTCGTACCTAATCTAGCCTAGCCTAAGCAGTCCTGAGGACTGCATATAATCTTGCTATAGTTTTACTGTAATGAATTTGACCTGGAGAAAGTGCTTGTGAGTGCTTGCTACATCTTGCATGTGTTGACATTTTCTGCCAATCTCTTGCACATGGATACGATATGACGATATGATACCATTCACAACAGTTCAGGAACAGTTCAGGCAGGATCTCATAGGGATCGGCCCTTGAACCCTCAGGCGATCGCATCAACAACGATGCCGTCAGATGGCTGGCTTTCAAAATGCCATGCTTGCTGAAGGCTCCCAGTGCCACGTTCACCAGTGCAATGGAGGAGATCAAAATATATCAAATACATTCAAATACTGCAAAGGTGTTACAAACTAACTATTCTAAAATATCATATCTCATATGGTGTAAAGCTTTCGATGCTCAGGGTCATGTATAGTGTCGCAAAATAAACCTGCTCTTTGCTCTCATGTCTTTGTCGAACCGTTGGTGCAGCGGATCCGTGCAGGTGCTGTGGATAGACCTGTCAGACTGCGTCCAAGTTGATGACACCTCTGCAATTCTGCTGTTGCAAAGACTACCACCTGCTCTGAAAGGCAAGCTGCCTAGGCCTAGACTGCCTAGACTGCCTAGGCTTGAGTTGTTGCAACAGCAGCATGAACAGCTTTGATTTCCTTAAGTCTGGAGGGGCATTCCTGCCATGATTTTTACCAGCTAAACCAATATGCAGCTATGCACGTTGCCTTTTTCATGAAAGATCTGGAAAGATTCTTGAAAGCTGATTGTTTGGCTTGAAATGCCTTTGGGATGCTTCCAATTACAGGTGGATTCCACGTTTCCGGGACACTGTAGAGTCTGCCAAGAAATGCTGATTGCATACTATTGAGGTTTGCCACAATCTGCCAAGGTGTGAAGATCAAGCTAACTGGCACTCGGGTCTCTCAACCAATACAGAGGCGCGTTGATGTTATCTTTCCGTATTTTCCATTGTTTGTAATGTTGCTTGGATATGTGTGTGTAATGTCTATATAGCATTTATTTGTGATTCAGTTTCATGAAACCATTCTCTTCGTAGCTCCAATGAACATCAATGAACCCCCTTCAAATTTTGACTGACAAGCAGGAGAGAAACGACGGCCAAGCGTAAGTAGAGTATTGAAGACTCTTGTTTTGAGCCAATCCTCACCATTTGAGAAGTGCTGCAGCATGCTGCAGCGCAAAGAAACGATGTAGTTCTAAGCTGTGTGATGGTGTGTTGTCTCCAAGGGCAGGCAGAAAGCTGGAGACGATTCGCCGGCTGCTCGAATCTCAAGAAAGGAAGCCTGGCTTGCTCGGTCTTCGACAGAAGAGCAACTTTTCAGCACCGGTGCTGTTTCATGCTTCCATCATTTTCAATATTGATCCAGGGAGTAGATTTGCTTCATGGTGTCTAGTTCCACCGCTTATTCTTGTCGGAATTTGTTTGGAACTCTCTTTTCGAAGACATAGATCATGGATGATCATGGATGATCAGGTTGTCTGTTCGAAAATTTAGCAATGACCAGGTCACCCAGGTTGAGTTTGCCTTGAAGATTAGGAAGACATCTCCAATAATCGCAGAAGCTTTGCATCTTCATGGACCTACTCAGAAATGAAACAACGAATGGTTATCACTAATCAAATCTCAAGAGCGGCCCAAAAGGGCCTATGGGATCCCAGTTGCAGAGGTTTTCTGGGATGCTCTGAAAGATATTCAGAACCGTGATTCCATTTGTTCCATTTGATTTAATGTGGGCAAAGAAAGTCCTTGGGACAGCTGGCTTTGGCAAGAGGGACAACTGTCCAAGATTTGCTTCATTTTTTGGCATGCCCACAGAGTTGTTCAATCTGACGTTTCATAGCAAAAGCACAGAAACTGAGTGGATTGATTCAGGTCCGATGAGAAGTGCTGGCACTACAAACACCATTGAGCCTTTTCAGAGTTCACCTAATTTCTGCTGTGGCTGACTGTTGATTTTACTTCACTTGTTCCACTTTTGAGGCAGTGGGGCCTGGCAAAAGTCTCCATGAAGAAAGGTGTTCTTGAATTTTACTGTAGTTGGTCTTGATTGATCTTGATTGTGCTTCCTCAGTACCGCCATGCAAGCGAAGCCATGCAACAATATCATTTATTGAGGGATGAAGGGCCAATGAGCAAATGACAAGACCAGCGTGAGTAAATCTCAGGACATGGCCGAATTCAAGTTTGCATCGCCGACCTATGCGCCCAGTTCTTACACAGGCAAAGATTGATCATGGAAGGCGCAGACGGCGCAGACATTGGTTGATCTGTTTGCAAGCGCGTGGGTTTTGACAGACATGTGATTGTGCATTTCACTCAGGTCTCAGACTCACTTCGCCCAACCTATGGAACAGTATAGGGCTGCTGCATCTGCCTGCGCAAAGCCTTGTACTGGGCAAAGATCTCAGTCTGCTGTTTTGATGGTCCTGCTCTGCAGATGAAGGTCCAAGTGCTTTAGATGACCTTAACACATTTGTCCGTCATTTACACATCCAAGTGCAATACAGTAGCACTCCATGACAAAAAAACGATCTCTAGAAATAAGGTGAAATAATCTGAAATGACATGAAACAACCAGCTGGAGAAAGATGATACAATATGTAGAGTATGTATATAGAAGATGTTGCTTTTCTATACTTTTCTCAATCATCAACTATCCTGTTCAGTGTGACCCCGAGTCAGTTATATGTTTGGCCAAGGTCTTCCATCCGCTTTCTTCTGTCGGTCACACAGGGATCTCAAGGCAAGGATCGAGACTTCAAACCTGGGGGACCTGAAATGAATTAAATGAACTAATGGAAACAAAATGAAACAAAGAAAAGAAGGCCTTGGGAGGCACAACAGGTCGAAAAAGGGCTGACATGATTCGGCATGCCCATTTTGAAACGTCTTGCCAGCCATCACAATGGTCACGACGGCCGTGGTCTGAAGGTTCGGAGAATGCGAAGAACTCCAAAGACTTTCTCGCAATGTCGAAGGCAACTGGGCTCGCTTCGGCATCACATGCAGTAGATATAGCGTAAGCATCACACAGTGCATTGTTTATTACTTGACATCAGCAACACTTGCACCATACATGCACCACCAATAACCAACGCAGGGCAAACCTTGCCATGGACTCACGAACCATTTCCACTGCTTCATACCTACACCTACACAGTTCCTTTCCAAGGCAGATTCAGTAGCCAGCGCTAGCAATCTACGGTGCAAGACAGCTCCAGTGCCATGGTGGCAACAGCATGGCATTTCCATTGCGCTTGAATCATTGGACTCATCATTGGACTCATCATGAATCATCCATCATGAATTCTTACACACAGAATCAAAAAGAAGCTGGCCTTTAGTCAAGAATCACAAGAATTCATGCGTTTCTCATCTTATCTCTTTGATTCTGTGAAATTACAAGAGCTCCAGTGAGCTCCATTCTCAAACAGCCTGTTTTGATCTGTTGCGCATGAGTTCAGAGAGCTGTGAGAGTCCAGGCTGCCTGGAAGAAGGATTCTGTCAAGCGATGCGCAACTTGTTTTTGAGGCAAGCCAAGTCTTGACATGACAGACATATATATATATATGATTATATATATATACTCTATATACTGTATATTATATGGATGTAATTAGTACTGTATAGACATGTACAGACAACATGGATTCTGGATAGTTTGTATGACATGCTTTCATAATCTTTCATATCTTTCATGACACGCCTGTGATTTTTGGTGCCACAGTGCAGGTTTCTCTGGAGATCATGTTCGCTTGGATTTGTGGGTTGTGCATGCCCCGGAAAGTCAGATCAGTGTTTTGAAGCAAAGATCGGCAGAGTAGGCTTAAAGCCTCTTCTGCTAAAGGCATTGGAGCGAAATGACGTCAAGCGTTTTTCGTCGCCGAAGTCTGCAAGTTTGTTTTGACAGGTTCTGCCAAGCAGGTACCACTTTTTCACTCAGGGCCCTTCAGAGAGAGGGCATAGTTTAGCATGAAGCAACTATGCTTGCGTGTTCAAAAAGCAGGCTCCAGTCGCAAACGTGCGCATTTGCTGCTGCCACGTGCTAAAAACTGCCAAATTCTGCGGCACTTCGCAGATCTTCGCAGGCAATGACACTGATGGTCCACAGATCCACCAAGAAGACTCCTGGGCCATTCAGCTGAAAGTCTTAGAGCAGACGGCTGTGCTACACCACCATCTCAGGTGAAATCTCTTGATAATGTTGATCTATACAAGAGTATGAACTTGTATTTAAACTTATCGAATCATATTTATAGCGGTGATTCAATACTTGAATAACAAACAAAATAGCCGAGAAGTTTCTTTTGCATGCATGTTCCAGAGAAATTCAATGCTTTCAGATTCCCGCAAGTTGCAACTTGTCGTGTCATCATGTGTGGTGCATCTGTCTCCCTCTTTTACCATGTTGTGACCATGTTTATCATGTTTGAGGTCGTCATTGACAGTTTCTTCCAGGAGAAAGGTTTGGTTTTTCAGCAGCTTGGGTTTGGCACTCACCAGGGCAACCCGCTTGCGAATACTTGGAATGCGGTTCTCATTCAGCGTTTATACATGTTGAATACAACTGAATATGATAGTTATCATCACTCACATAATTTTAATTAATTTTGAAATTGGTTGAATACATTTGTTTGCTGCCTTAGAGTGTGATTGGTGACGGACTGGACATTTCCTCCCACTCAGAGCAGTAGATTTTAGTCTTTTTCAGGTCCTTTGATCAGTTCATTGTCTATGAAATGCAGCGTGTGGTTGATGCGCCGATCTTAGCCATTGAGTGAATATTGTGTTCATTCCAGGTTCCACAGCGGCTCATACTCCTGGGATGTTTTTGGGGTCTTTGTGCAAAGCTCCAAGCAATGGGTTTCAAGGTTACCCTACCCAGTCACAAAGATACCACAGATACCACAAGAAAGATCAAGAAAGATCAATAAAGCTTCTGGAAAGAAGTGAAAGTGAAAACAACCATTGTGCACGCGAGCTTGTTCCTTCTTGAGCTCTGGTGAAACGCTTGTTGCTGGACGGAATTCTTTCAGGCTCAGACACCCATCGAGTGCACACCACAGGAGCAGTACAATCCGGAAGAGAATGTCGCGACTCGGTTCCAGATGCAGCAGGATACTGGGAGTGTACAAAGATATTCAAAGATATTCAGGACATTTCAGGACGCTTTCTCAGACCTTTCTTCCACCCTCAAGCTTTTGGGTGATTGTGTTCACTACTGTACACTGCGCCCATGCCATGATTTGCTCGCCCTTTCATCCATTGCATGCCACTGCCCGCACTTTGTAAATAGGGTACAGGATGGTACACATATCATCACATATCAACAATAATATACATATATATATATATACATATTATATACACAACTAGTTGTTCATTTACAGTATCACTTACTATGCCATTTTGTAAAATAACGTATGGTCATGTAAACAAAGGGAAATTATCATTCTCAAGCAAGCATCTTTTGGGACGCAAGTATTTGGAGTCCTGAGTAGCTCCGGCCAAGGACAGCAAAAAAGCCGGGTCCTGAATGTGATTTGCAAAGATCTGCTTTGCAGTGATTCTGTCAGCAGTAGGGGACTGTCTCACCCAGGTCTACGTTTGGAAGTTTGGCCAGCTTCACTTCAACAAGTGGATGCCTCAACTACATTTAATTTGAGGAGAGAGTCTCGAGAGAGAGAGGAAGGAAATCAAAGACATGTTTTGACCGTTTTGACTCCTCGTGTCTATCGGGTTGGGTTTCTTTTCCTGGTCAAGTTGAGGCCAACAGTTGAGGAAAGCGGCGGCCAAGCACTACAGCTAACTCCCAGAGAGGATCTGCCCTTAGATTCAGGATGCAGGTGAGGATCAGATTCCAGAAGTTCAATAAATCTTCATGACTTGTGTATCATGTAGTATTGCAGCAACTATAGTATGATCTAGTGCATAGGTCATAGGTATTTTTAAAGTAGTACAGTATTATCTCATTGTTGTTGACGTGTTGACACACTCGTTTCAGAGGACTTCCAACAGCAATGGACTGCGCACAGATAGCAAGCTCTACTGGCCATGACCAGCCAGTCGTATTTTTGCATATTTTTGCGATTCCCTTTCATTCTCGTCGGATTCAGAAGGGTTTTGTATTTCCTGATCAGATCTTTGTGCTCAAGGGAGAGAACTAGGGGATGTAGGGCAAGTTCAAGATTCATACTCGTTTCAAATCACTTTTCAGACTGTTTCAGGATGCCTTGTGCGAGAGGTTGAGTTCTCACTTTCTTCAGAGGATCTACAGTAAGTTGACCAATCTTGGCAGTGGGTGTCTAGCAGGAATGATCGGTCTGCAATGCTATGTGCTTTGTTATTTGGGTAGTTGTCAGTACCAGGACCAAATAGTCCCAAAATTGAGTTGATGAACATCCCAGCCAAGACGATCGCTTGTTATTTGTTCACCAGGGGTGAAGGGTTTTGGCTTATAACATCTTATAACAACTATACTTGATCACCTTCGTTTCGAAGTTTTTTTCGCCGCACCTATCCAACGGATTTTGCCTGGAAATGCTGAATGTTAGCAATTTCTGACTTGATATGGCTCGGCTAGACGTTAGCTTCATGAAAGGACGTGCACCTAGGGATGAGTTGTTTCATGCCTGTGTCCATGGGAACGCCCAGGCGCGGCTGAGACACCTGTCCTACGCAGCACCTGTGTTCGTTGACATCACGCGGTCAGTGTACCAAGTCAACAACGTGACCAGCTCAGAAAGCCTTCGGATGGACCGAGCATGACTCCCGAGCATGTGTATACTGCGTATGTATACTGCCTATGTGTCTTTTCTGTGATTGGTAAACTGATTGGTAAAACTGACGTGTGCGACGTGTTTGCATGATTTTGTAGTATTCTGTATGCATTCTGTACGTGAAAGTGTGCCCAGGATGGTGAAAGGACTTTGATCCAGGAGAACACTTACTCCAAGGTGTTCCTCATGCGCATGCCGATCATGGTCAGGACGTTCTGCTCGTCAGAATTTGTCATACGTTTGTTTCCAACAAATTCCAACGCATGTTGCTGCAATTCATCAGCATGATGAAGCAGGAGCGTTTCATGAACAGCTTCCCGAACAGTTTATTGATTATATATATATATGTGATTTTGTGTCAGGATTCAATCTGACTTATGCCAAACTTGATCTAAGTATGATGTTGAATGTGCTTGAAAAACAAAGCTTGCCAAGATGTCAGGACAGAGTATTGCTGGCTAAAGAATGCCAACGACCGTGCCATAGCTGCAGACGCGGAAACACGGGAACCAGAGAAGCACACATGATTTTCAACACGATGCAAAAGCAAGAGCAAGATCGAACATAAAGACATATATACTTATGAATCTATTGTATGATATTGTATGTATCTACGTGCATGCCAAAAATGACAAGTGAAGTACCGTACATAAAACCTCACAAAACTACTAATGTCCAGAAGAGCCCTCCACTGAGGTGTCCTCACTGAGTTTGGCGAGTGCGAGACCCTCAGCAATAGACACTGCGGCAGTAGCATTATCCATGCAGTAGAATAACTATTAAGCAAAAATTATGCACATTAATTGCACAGTATGTACTGTCAAATTCAGACTGCTGTAATTTTGACAAGAATCGATTTGACAGTTTGACATGCTGTTTGCTGAGCAGAGTGGTACAGTTTGCGTAGCATTTTCTGAACCCAGCCATGGATGACTCACTTGGTGAGTTGCTGCCCCAATGTGTCAAGCTTTCACCAGAAGCCTTCAAATCAGTCTTCTATGTCTCCTACGTCGTTGCTCCAGTCTCTATGTAATTCTATCTATCTCATGTCTGAAAATAAACTAGCTTCACTATCTTCACTTTCCAACACACTTCCCCAACACGCTTGATGTTCAACGGTCTTTCCAGTGTCCATCAAAGTCTCCTTCTCAAACTCTCCGTCCCCTACTAGGATCTTTCTCACTGCTAGTTCTCGTCACACTCCTCGCGGCACCAGTTTCTTCCGCACAAAGATGGCTGTTCGTGGGAGAACTACATGCGTCGAATGTTTCTACTTTCGCAATGATCAACATTTTAGCTGTCATCCTGGCGGGCTTTCTTTTTCTGTATTTTGTATTTTACACTGACAGTAGGCTTTACAATGCTTTACATATATAGCTATATGATGTACGTATACAGATCAGAATGTAAAGTACAGGAACTGTAGTGTCTACACATGTATGCCTGCATGTACCTAAAATCCAGATGATTTATTATGGTTTGTCCAAATATGTGATATGTTATTATACTGGTAGTTTGTACTTGATTGTTTATACATGTTACTGGTACATGCAAACAGACAGACACAGACATACATGCATACATACATACATACCTTCCATACATGTATATATATATATACACATATATATATATACATATACATATATATCTACATATATACAAATATATATATACATACATATACATATATATATACCAATATACATACATGCATGCAACTGATGTCGGTATGCAGTATATCATGATATGATATTTTGCAGTTCGTCTGTATTTATCGTATTATTCATCTCTTCTATATCTTTACACATTATACTATATACATACGTTAGTTTGTGTATATGTTCATATATATTATATATACTATATACCTTATGTTATTATATATTCATCTATCATCTGTATGTGTATGTTACTGTACATACTTTACATCTTACATACATGTTTTTGTTGTTTCTGAAAAATTTGCTTGCGTGAGTCCATAAAGTATTTCCGCGGTCCCTGGCAGCGAAACTTCTACATTCCCAAAGCTACCAGCCAGGTCCCCTCGATCAAGGTGGCTATTTTATCATCAATGGCCGGAGACTCTGAACAGACTGAAACCCACGGGCACAAAAAAATGAGGTCCATTTCCGAGCCATTTCCCAGATGATGTGATAACCTCCTATGGCTTTCCATCTATCTCTCCAGTTGTCAGGATATTCCCAGCCAAGCTTTAAAATTTCAGGTTCGGAGAAGGTGCTTATTGCCCTGGAGCGTATGGCAAATAATTTTGTTGCGACCTCAGCAGCGCATTGCCATCAGAACACTTGAGCACATACTGGCGTGCATGGCAGTGGAAGTTTTTTCACGGGGCCTTTTGCATTGAGGTCTATGCCTTTGCCAAAAAGCAACCCTCCAAATATGCCAAAAACCAAGAGAAGCTGTGCCGAGAAAGACAGGAATGTAGGTTCTGGTGGAACTCTTTAAGATTTCATGAAAGTTCTGAGTGGATTTTGGTGAGGCCTGGGTATGCGAGATCCGGTCTGCCCTTTTCGAAGGTTCTGTGGCCTTCTGAGAATCTCGCAGTCGACCTTTGGGTGGTATCTTTGGAAGTTGTTCTAAAACGATTGTGAAAACCATTTTGCGCAGACTTGCACAAGGGTGGGGCCACTTTTGATATCCTTTGATCAACATTGCACCAAGGCTGGTAACTCTGGATTTGCTGTGAAGCTCCTCACAAACATGGGCTGAGCTTGGCATGTTTGCCAAGTGTTGCTAAGTTTTCAGCTACTGTAAGTCTTCATAGAGCTTCATCCTGGCCTGATCCACGACAGGTTCAAAGTCGTACTGCAGAGGTCAACTCGTTTGCACATGCCCAGATCTTAGCGGATGCCAGGTTGATGGGCTTGGTGGTGCGGACCATTTTCGTATAATTTGCTAACAATGCCCACGAATGCCCACGAGACCATAGCAGATAGACTCCAACTTGGACCAATTCCACAACCTGGTGTTTTTCAATACTGGTTACTTCTTGCGTGACTTTTGTGTACAAATCAAATCTCCGACAACATTGACAAAAATTCCACAGAATGCCTGCGCTGATCTCATGGTGTCAGAAATCCCTCCACGATCCACGATGTTTCTGGACCATGCTTGGAGCACTTCTATTTCGACATATTTGGACAGATTTTGGGCATATTTGGACTACAAGCATCCGCGTATGCTTCTAACATCTTTTAACTTTCTGTGCATCCCAACTCCAAGCCAAGGCCCATACATCCGAACTGAGATCCCACTCGTTGTCATGTTTCGGGCACTGGGCATCGTAGCGGACAGAGATATTTTGGAGCGAATCGTGTCAAGCCGGCCAGCAGTTAGCACTGAGTGAACATGAGTTACCATTGGTTTCCTGTGTTTGATGTTATTACGTGTAATTTACATTAATTTACATGTATTTACATGTTACTAAGTTACTACTTTTTGGTTGTGTTCACGTGATGCCAGTGCTGTTTGGATTGTTTGGGTCGTGTGCAGTGCTGCCTTGGGCCAGGTTCGACATGAGTGATTTTGCCATGTTGAATGCGTGCCGGTTATCCATCGAGGAGACTATCTCGCAGGGGAAGGGGCAAATGTTTCGTTTCGAAGTTTGGAACGTTTTGCAACACTGTAAGATCTGTAAGCTTTCGAAAGCCATCCTAACATACCGCGCCGATTGCTTCGTGCACTCTTTGCAAGTGTTGCGATGAAAAGCAAGGTGCGATGTGCAATCCCCGCTAATCATTTCTCGTGATGGGGATGTTGCCAATGAATTACTCAAGCTTGCAGTGTAGGCTGTGAAAATTGTTCAAATCAGAATGGCCGCAATCAAGCCGATGTGTTCATCCCTAGTTTGCGGCATTCATTTGTCCCCAATTTTAATATGCTGTGGCCCTCTGGCTGCAACATCTCTTGGGCCCATGACCATCTGGACGGGCACATGTAGACTTCGCCATGTCAAATTGTAAGGGTCGGATCAGGCCAGGGACCACAGATGCCGATCCAGAACCCCGATCCAAATCCGCACCAAATTATCCCAAATTATCCGAAATTGAATATAGCGCCGGCTATCCAGGTCCAGGTCCCCATGATCATCTCCATGTTGACGAATTCCAAATCATAATGATCATCTCCTAATGATCGCGCAGCAGAACAAGTCACTAAGCCTGCGTAGATATTTGCATGTGGCTTCTTCAAATTTACAGCAGTATCATGTAGCATGACTTAGTAGGCGTGCCCACAGCTGTCAAATTCTGCACCTTACTAGTTTAGTAGATACTTGTACCTAGTCTTGCCTTTTTCCGCATTGATCGCTCTGTGTTTTTGATGTTATTCTATGTTATTCTATTAACTTTCTATGGTCCCATTTGGATCCAGTGTTGATCCCTTGTGTTTCAAGTTCTGATCTTGTGAGGATGCTGCTCCAATCTCTACGCAAGAGATGGCCGGGACCTGGGCAAATATGGAGACTGAACTCAAGAGTAGACCAGAGTTCGAAGCTGGTAGAATCCTGGAACTTGCAAAGGGTTTTGGAAAGTGATTGCAGTACACATATTTGTATAATTGTGTATATATTTGTTTGATCACCTTAGCTTGCAAAGTGCATGGATTTGGACTCTGCAACAACCTGAGTTAGGGACTTAGGGGAGATTGTTTGGTATTTGCGGCCAAGGCTCTCGACTACATTGCTAAGCAGGGCTCTTAAGCCAAGTCGCTTCGAACCATAGTGTTGAAAATGGTTGAAGAGTTCCGGCGACATCAGGCAACTACTGTATTTGGTTCTCTATGTTTCTCTTAGGATCTCTTAGGTCTTAGGTTTTCCACAAATCAAATAAACAATAATAAACTTTACAGAGCCTGCTCGCATAGCATCCTTCTATCGGTGTTTGTATGCTGCAGATCCAGTGTTTGTCAGGGCTCCAACAAAAGCATAAGAGTGTCATGTTGAACCCCCTACTTGTCGGTTCAAGCAATCCTGTCGGCATTCCTGTGATCTATCGGACAGTTAATTACTGCATTTGGATTGACTATCACTCGGATAGTAGCTTTGTGTTGATGTTTTTAGAAATCCCTTTGTCTCGTGAATACTAAGTCAGGAGCGCAGCAAAAGTTGAAATAAGTTCTTTGTCAAGATGGGGTGGCAGGACACACTTTTGACATGTTGGTACTGTATAATTACTCTGATATATTCTGTATTTTATATGGTTTGATCAACAATGGGCATAATGAGACTAACTGAGTCTGTCATCTAATGCAGGACGTACTTGTATTTCGGCACTAAGGCGTGGACCCACCATGGGGGCCACTCGAGATGTGCGAATTCAGCACTTTGGTGAAATGGACGTGCTTGCATAGGAGAGACATGGTGAGACTGGCCCAGGAAACAGTCCAATCACCTCGTTGTTTTTTTCCTATCACTTCAGAAATCTTTATCGCATGGACCACTGGTTCTTTTGTGCAGTACGATGTTGATCGAATCGATGTCCAAGATCTTGTGTGATCTTCCAAGGTATGCGCGGGAACTGCTCCAAAAGGAGCTTCTTCCACATATTGGGAGGTTTGGGGCTCTCAGATGGCCTGCAAACAAGATACCTAGGTACCCAATCCAGGCTCACGTTGTGTGCTGTGGACTCAGCAGATGTTGATGATCTTTCGTTGGTGCACAACTTCTACAAGCAGAACCAACAGGAACGGGGAAGAAGGAATCATCAGGACAAAGCAAGTACTCGTAGCTAGCAGGATGAATGTATGCAGCTGGAGGACAGTGGGGCAGGTCAAAAGCAATGCTAGTAACAAGGAGATGACACACACACACACACAAGTTTGATGCGTGAGACCGAGTGAGATGAACGCCACGACAACAGATTCGCACCTGGTGTGGTGGTGCAAAGAATTAAGAAAAGATTGTGAGTCAATTGAGTCTATTCGAAAGATGTAGTCGAATCGTCGAATCATGTCGAAACATCTATATTCTACTTTGCTAGGAGATCCGATCTCAGACTTAAACATAGCATCAAATCAAATAGATTCAAAAAGTCTGGTTTGCATTTGATGTGTCTCTGATAGATTCTGCATTATCTCATGACCAAGAAATAGTCTGCACAGCATGTTTATCAGAACTTTATAGTGTATCATGATGTATTCGTGTATTTTCTCGCTGAGTTTTCCACTCCTCTTTTTCCGTTCAGTTCTGGAAGTGGTTTCCTTTCAGGCCTTTGGGCAATTTTAGGCATTGTTCTCCAGATGTATCCAGACGAACCCAAGCTCTGCTCCACTTCGCTTTGCTCCCCTCATCTACCTCTCCCTTAAAGTGGTTCATCGTTTTGCTATTCGTGATGGCTTTTACTTTGTGAACTTCCGAGGACGCGCAACATTGAAGGCCGCAAAGCCTACTTCATTGGCTACATGACCAACCGTCTTCTCCTCGGTATGGACCCCAGTTTCAGCAGAGTGTCGTTGTCTAGGCTTTGAGCAAACGTCCATATATTACTTCCATAGTACTTCTGTATCGTTCTCTTATGCTGGTCCTGTGCATGAAGCTGTTATTCGACTTCTCATTCAGTCAATGAGATCCTAAAGATCCTCAAGCCATCAGGCTTCCTGGGACGAAATCCCGAAGATGATCGAGATCATTTTGGGAAGAAACGGATCCTGGGCGACCAATTTTGGCATAGCTTGGCAAAATGCCATTGGCATATCTTGAATGCGGAATACTCCTCACATTGGATAAATATAATGGGATGGGTTCTGATTATTCCAATCAACCTTCAGTGACGCTTTGTGATTCAGGCAAAACATGACGTGAGGATTGTGAAGATCCGTTGGGATTAGTGCCACCATGATTGCTTTAAACGCCTTGCAGCGCAAGACTCTGGACTGAAGTGACTAGAGCACAAGCCCGCTGTCTACTGAAGGACTGCTTTGTTATGTCCTACTATGTCCTACTAGTGTGCTGTACATGGCCTGTTGATAGTCAGGGTATATAGGAAATCCCTTCTGCAAAAGCAGATGTATGTTATCCTAGTGTCACTGTTGGTGGGGCTATGCCCAACATCCATACATACTGTTTAAATCTGATTATAACAAATATTTAACAAATGTTTAACAAGTGTTTAACATATTTCATCTTCATGACTAAGGATCGACTTGGCAGGTGCGCTGGCCTGACCCTCAATGATACGCCAGGTCCCTACCGTCCCATGTTTCCCCCAGTTGACTTTTCCTGAGGTCTCCGCATCATTCACCGGCCTTTGGCGCAAAACTGTCAAGGCATCAAGTCGAAATTGGTCGAAGTTGAAGAATGACAGTGGATGAAAGTGGATCAAGCATGATCAAGCGGACTAATTCGACAGCGTTGAATTTGCTTGCAATGCGTTGCTCCTCGCACCTTTCGAGGACCTGCGAAAAGTGTTGCAGCGTACGCTCAATAAAGGCAAAGTACCTGACGACATCCAGGAGTGCTTGAAGCAGGCCACACTGCCAAAAATGTCCAGAATGCTGCTTACATTTACATCAGTTGTAGTTTACCATGTTTATCGTAAATGTAAGTAAACCAATTGTTTATCCAGTTTATCCACGTTTCGCCTGCAATCGTTTGCTGGAACTTTCCAAGTCCTCGCTCGGGCAGGCATCCTGCTTGAGTCAAGGCATGAAGTACCAGTTCGCGACCGGAAACTGGGGCCAGGACAATTTTGGCCCCAATGCTTGACTGAACTGGTACGGTATGTTTTGCATGGCTGAGCTGGTTCACTGGGGCCAAATGTACAGACCCAATTCCCTTGTGGTGAAGATTGACCAAAGGACCCTTGGCTTTTTCTTTCAACTATGATTATTTGATATAATATCCTTTACTCAGAGCGAGAACTGATCTCAACATACATAGAATACTAGTTAGTCCGCCTTCCAGACTTTTCGGCAAAATGAGTTTTCAGCTACGCAATGACTTTTGACAGACTCAAGACTCGAAACTCGAAAGGACAAAGCTGGAAAGCCAGTTCGGGAGACTCAGACACAACAGCTCGAAACAGAAAGCGGCGCTTGGAAAGACCAAAAATTGCGCATCGCCCTAGTCATCGCTCTGACATTTGTTTCAAGGCATAATAAGGCATATAAGTTGTAAGGCATACCACTTCATTTGCTTAGATAATCTTAGATATTCAAAGCATTTCCATGTATTTTGTCAACGGTGCTCTTGGGTCAACCTTAAAGTTGTACATTGATATGTTGACACCTGACTAGTGTAATTGGATAGGTAGGTCATACTGTACATATACATGTTGCAAGTACATACTGGTTTATTTTGCTGTTGAAAATTGACATGAGAAAACTACGGTCAATATATTAAGTGTAGTGAGAGGTGATTTTGATGTTGCACACATTTATACACACCTTTTGGAAGTGGTGAATCGAATGGCTTTTACTGTTTCCTTAGACCTCAAAAAAGTGCTGAGGTTCGCACAGGCATCTCGCAGGGTCTGAATCGGCTAACCTTCATGGCCACTTTATCTCATTTGAGGTGCGAGTGACGTTGAAGTTGAACGAAGTCAGTCTGTACGGGAAATCATTGATATCATTAGAAATCATCCATTTTTGATAGGGATTCGCTCGCTGATAATGTTTCCAATATTTTGTAGTTCGATGCGTTTGAGAGTGCTGACAAATCAAAGTGCAAGGCGCATGATCACACCTTTGGCCCGTTCTGGAAAGCTGGTGAAGCCTAGGTGGGGCATGTAGGAGCCCAGTTTGAGAATCCTCGAGGGATGATGCTTTTGTTAGTGAATTTCAACATGGAAATCACATTGCCTGTTGGAAAGATGAAGTCAGAGACAGGACCCCATTACCTCACATTCCTATCCATTCCTTGCATTTTCTTGCACAGATTGTGCGCAGGACAGGTAAGTGATTAGTGCAAGATTGATGAACATTGTGAGTGTTGTATTTGTGTGCGGGTGCTGTGCCGCGGTTGTTGTGGCATTGGTACTCGTTGTTGCTTGGAAGCGGCCTAAAATGTAACATATTCTGAGGCAACTTCACAATACCCACTGGGGCTTGGTGTGTCCTGCAGAAACGCCCGAAGGGCAGGCGCTGATACAGACAGAGAGAACACAGCTGACATGCAATGACAGGCCGATACCGTATTGATCGTGAACGATTCTGCTGATGTTGAATGAAATGGAATGAACTCTAGTGCGACATAAGGACACATATAAAAGATTATATCAAAAGAATCTACACTAAGCCACCGCCCATGTTTGGTTCCATGAGAGAGAAGAGTAATGGAGATTGGTCAAAGCAGTGCTATTTTGGAATCCTACAGTATGGGGTTGACTACTGTTCCAAGACCGGACAAACAGCCGCACTGCGGCAGGCAGTGGGATTGGTGAAGAACATCTCTCTCATGTTGTGCACTGAGATGTTTGCATGTGGCAGCACGCAGTGTAAAAGCATACCAAAGGAATGGAGATAGTGGAGGAGATTTGACATACTAGTATCTTGACATGCTGTCAGTCATGGAGTCATGGCTGTCGAAGATGAATTTCATCTGCGGATGGTGAAATCCTTGGAACATCAAAGACAAAGACAGACAAAATGTATATGCTTTTTATATACAAAGTTTATCCTTTTTTTGACGCTCCCTTGGGGCATTGCTGGGGACTTAGGGCCGAAGGTGCCGAAGGCACCGAAGGCACCAGCCCGCGTAACCAACAAGTTTGACCACCAAGGTGTTGGATCACGCTGGGAGCTGCTGGCGACCTGGAAAGTGAGAAGCGTGTTGATACAGACACCATTGGGAAGCGATATATGATACATATACATACATAATCTATCTTATACTATCATATACTTATACAATCTTATACACTATATCACAATATTATACAAAGATTACAGATATACATATTATATTTATACACATGTGTAGATATGTTCATTTATAATGTATAATATGTATATATATATATATATATATGATTTTATATGTGTATATATGTATATATAAATATATGTATATATATATATATGCAATGCACGGGTAAAAGGGGCCCAGAAATGCGCCCAGAAGCCGAGAAGCCGAGAAGCCGAGAAGCTGAGAACCCACTGGACAAGCCGAGAAGCCGAGA
>BGPT01001838.1:107307-127525 GCA_003297045.1 Symbiodinium sp. clade C Y103 | reverse complement strand
CGTGTTCTGAGTGCTCTGGTGGGTAGGTACCCAAAGACTGGGTTTTTCATGTTGGCCAAAGTGGCCAAGGGGGAGTGCGATTGGCATGACCCACTGCAGAAAGGATGACGCAGCACAAATCGTGCATCCAAAATCAACCTGCGATCCGACTCGCAATGGCTCAAGAAACCAGCCTGAGATACGGGTACCGGACGGTCCAGGTGTTTTTCNCTCGCAATGGCTCAAGAAACCAGCCTGAGATACGGGTACCGGACGGTCCAGGTGTTTTTCTGGGTACCCGAGGAATCTTAGCCTGTGACCCCCAACGCAATATATATATATATATATTTATTCGTATTATATGATATTATGTGTATATAATTTTGACTTCTGTGCTCCTCTTGTCAACAGGACGCAGCAAAGCCTTGCGAGATGACTTGCAGGATGTTTCCTGGACAGCTGCAGAGGCTGCAGCCAACGTGACAACAATAAATTTTCCTGGAAGTTCTGCGACAACATACCGAAACGAGACGTTAAAAGAACTGAAAAACGCCGTGTATCTGCGTGCTTGAGTCTTGGATTCCTTACTTTAGACTCGATGGTGATCGCAGGTTCTGAGCGATACCTTGCATGGAGATGTTGTTTGCGATGTGGACAAGTCCATTCGTTCTGTTCTTGGGTAACCACTGTAACCACTGAAATTCAAAGCATTGCCAGGCTTTGCCGCATTGTGTGTTTTCCGTCTACTGTATATACAGTCGATTTTGTTGAATCCACAAGGTCGGACACCACAGTTGTCTGGGTCTGGCCCACAGATGGCTACATAAGCTTGATGCTGTTGATGCCTTGCCTCTTTGAGGCACTTCAAAGAGGCACTTCAAAGAAGATTCGTCATCACAACTTCAATCTTGTGCCCTGCGGAATACGAGGAATGCAACACGGCCATATTTAGTGGTGGCTATCTGTGGGGACAGCTCGGAACTCGGCACAGTGGGTTCTATGGATGGGTCAAGTAGTTGGATCATTTTAGATTCAAGCACAGAAAATATTGAATTGGATGGGATATCTAGATATATCATGATATATCTATATACTGAATCATATCTAGTAGGGAAGTGGAAGCTTCGTTTGATTCCTGGAGCCTTTCGATTCCGAGATTTGCCAAGGTCAAGGCCAACGGCCTCCTCCGCGAACCGCTTCCAAGCTTTTGTGGGGCCCTTGATATGGCGGTTGGATAGCAGATTTTGACAGGGCCCAAGAATCGACCCATTTCCAAAGTGATTTCATTGTGTCCATGGCCAGAGTCTATTCAGTCTATTCCAACATGTGTGACATCTCCATCTGTTTGAAAGGACAGGCTTTTCAATGACCTGATGGACCTGATCTTAAGGTTTTTTTTTGTTAAGGGAGTAGAGGGAATGCTGAGGTGGACATCTCCCTGGGGACCCCAGGCTTCACAGGACCGACGTTTCAAAATTTGTTCGTTTTGCTCGAGAGTTTTGGGATTTTGACAATTTCAAACATTCAATGCAAATCACTTTCAAATCAATGCATTTGTTTTGAGGCAATGGCTTTTAGAATTGTACAACATTGCCATTCTTCACTACTGCATCTTTGGTCAATTGTGAATTGTGAATTTTGAGTATCTTGTGGTTGCTGGTAGCGAGATCAGCTTGCGAGTGATGGTATTTGTAGCCTCGGGACTCGGGACTGCAGGAGACCCCAACGGACACGGTATCCACAAGGATGGCATCCACGGAGGAGGTGACTGGAGAGTGTGAAGAATTTGATGCTGTTGAGAGTGCCAAACAGCAGTGCTTCAGCAGCTTCCTGCTTCAACAACAGACTTCAACGAGATTTTTTTTTATTTTCATACGTGCTTCAGCAGCTTCCTGCTTCAACAACAGACTTCAACGAGAGTATATATATTCATACTGTGTATATATATATATATATATACGTATTTATTCTCCAAATAGCTTGGTTTGTTTGTTTTTAGCGCTTTTGCCAGTCTTAGTTTGGAATTTCCTCAGGTCAGAGCGCTGAAAGTTGTTCAGGACCTTCTGTGAAACGCCGGTCTCAGGTGTGGACCAAACAACCAAATCATCTACTGAGTCTACTTTAGCTCAACCTTTTGGAATGGCAATTGTGCAGCCTCACAGACAATGGGAGCAGTAGCGGGTGATGATGTGGATGTAGATTCCCTGGAAATGTATCGCACCCGAGTCAGTGGACCCACAGGCTTCATAGATATGTTTTTGACAGCTCTTGATTGGCATCTAATCCGAATGCTGCTTTTCCAGAGCACAGAATGCCCTTGAACAAAAGGCTCTGGTCAGAAAGTCTGTAGACTCTGTAGACATGAATCGTGCTGAGCTGGGACCCCGTCTTGTGAGGACAGGGAGATCCCAGAGGCGTGTCCCCGCTGACAAAGGTTGACATTTGGCATCCTTTTTGGCCGCAACATTTGGTCGAGCAAGTAATATATGTGTAATTCGTGGATCTGTACAAATAATGATAATTGTGACATATTGTGACGATATTTCCAAGTTCACCACTTGCAGACCTTGTTGCAGGTCTGGTTGGAAGACCCAACAGTCGTGAAGGGTGGCAATCACTACGGGAGCCTCACCTTCCAGATGACCGCAAAACACTAAGACTTTCGATGACTTTCGTATCTTTCGTCATGACAGCGCCTTTCCGCCGAAGAGTTCTGTGAGATGAGCACAGATTTTGACTGACAGGTTCGGGTGCAGAATGCATCTACCGGTAGCACTACCAGCAATCAGGCCATCTCAAAAGGTTCTGGGTTGCCCTTCGGTGCCCTCAGTCCTGGACATACCAAGAAAGATTCACATAACAGTCATGTAGACACTTGGACGTGTAATATCCATTAATATCCAGTGTTTCACTCAAGTGTTCTCGAGTGATAGTGAAAGTGATTCTTCAAGTTCTTAATTCCAAGGCAATAAGCACTCTCAGGCATGCATTTTCTTTGAATACGTCATCGGAACTACGTGAATTTTGAAACTGTCAGTGCCGCGCAGGTTGGTGCTGCCTTGACACCCCTGCTGCGCCAGCCAGCTGTCTGCCGCCTTACAAGTTCGAGACTTGGGCAAGAGAAACTTTGTAGAGGCAAGAATGAAGACTATGGACAGACCAGAAAGCGTGATTTCTGTTGATCTTGGACTGGCAGACTCACTATCACGCAGCCTCTTACGCGGTGTGAGCTACTTGTTCCAGATCAATACGCATTGCATTGCGGTGTCATTCGTTCACATACAACTACACCATGATACAACTGGTTCAGCAAGCGACATGTCCGACAAGACAAAGCAGAAGCGCGTCTCGTCGCATTATTCGCAAACATTGAGGCGACCTCAACGCAACAGACGAAGGAACTGAGGAAAATGCTTGGATTTCCCAGTGATTCTTTGATGGAAATCGAACGGGTTGCCAATGCCAAGATTGCCGGCGCTTGATGACAAGCCTGCCATAGCCCGCCTACTGTTCAGGTGGATTTGGAGTTGACCCACATAGACCGCGGCCTTGTACCGGTGGGGATGCACAGGACATTTTTGATGGTGCAAATGATGAAGTAGAGATTCAAAACATTCAACTTGGGCTCAGGTGGTGTCCTCCATATCTGGTGTCATGGACTATGATGGCCTGGTGCGATGCGAGTTTCGCATCCCAAGGCTGTGGAACCCTTAGGTATTTTCGGTATTTTGCCATGTTTCGATATTTTTCCATCCGAAGGATAGGCCTGTTTGGTGGAGATCAGTGGAGATCAAATCAATTTCCGCAATGTCTGTTGGAACCAAGGTCAGCTTGGGCTTTGCTGTACTCCAATCGCAGCGCCGTGATTCGTGAAAGTCGGGCAGCCAAAAATCAATTTTATCCTATAGCTCCTGATGTCAAGAACAACAACTATCTGAAGGGAGTGAAGTATTCCCTCCGCAGTTTCGGTTTGAAACGGCAAATTCTTGCAGCAAGTTTACTTGGTTAGTCTTGATTTGAGTCAGCCGGCAGTCCAGTCCCCAAAGAGCAGTGGTTCATGATCATCCCTTCACCAAACCTCTGTTTGTTGCAATCGACAGGTCCATCTGTGTATATCGATCCTTCATTGGAGGCTGGATGTTGTGAGAAAAGCATCATGAGTTCTTATGATAGCGACGATGAGGATGATGATGATGATGATGATGATGATGATGATGATGATGATGATGATGATGATGATGACGACGATGAGGAGGAGGAGGAGGAGGAGGAGGAGGAAGAGGAGGACAAAGACAATGATGACGCTAGCAAATAGGAGAACAGAGATGCTTTCGGTGCAAATGGTCTGCAGAATGTGGTGGTCCTGCAGTTGTTGGCCGCGTATGTTTGTTATCATTCATTTTCCTGCTTTATGAAAAGTGCGACAGGTTCCTTGACTCAGAGTGGTGTAACATCTCATCTTGGTCTTCAAGTCGTCAAGAAACCAAGCCTTGTTCTCCGAATCAGTAGCTCCTTGCAGGTGTCCCCTGCATCCTACCAACTCCAAGTCAGAGTGGCAGTGGGCAATTACCGCACTGCCGTGAACACAGTGTCAGACGTGCGAGTACAACTCGCAACATTTTCCATCGCGTTGCATGTTTGTGCATTCCGTGCTTACATTTCTACCTAGTCAGGCACTTCATTTTCTTTCCTATCCTGTCGGCTTAATGTCTTAATGTAATTAAGATGGTTAGTTCCAGAAGTTTACTGGGGAAAAGGATAGATTTTGATGTTGCAAACCACAGGGTCTCACATTTTGAAGGCCCGTTCATGAGTTGCTGCAAGGCTTGGACTTCCTTACCCCCTTTCAAATGGACGTTTGGCCAGCCTGAATACGGTGCGGCTGTCGCATTTGCAGCATTTCCAAGTCGTTGCAGGTTTGCCTTTGATTTCCGTTGTCCACAATTTTTACACGCCTGTTGCACGCTTGGGTTCTGTCCTTGCTGCAGCCCTCTTACAACCTTCCAACCTTCCAACCTGACTTCACGCAACACCCACAGTGCCAGTTGGTGATGGTCCTCCACAGGCTGTAGTGGAGGCAAAGAGACCTTTGTGCTATCAGTACATTCTTTGCATCCTTCCAGAAAGGTAGGATTAGCAAGGCATACCAAGGTAGTAAGGGCATTCAGTAATGTCATGCAAATAGAGAGATGTCTACACACTTCTACACTGGGTGCTTGGAGTCTCATGACTTGGGTATTGGTTTCTGGAATCCTCAGCACATCTCAGCACTGGCTCGACTTTTTGAATCTGACATTTGTGGACAGCAGGAAACAAAAAACACAGGGTCCAGTCAGTCCAGTCTTCGCAAGACAAGCAGTGTGGACTTGAAGCTACTTAAAGTTACTTGAAGCTACATTTAAGCTTGCGGAAGCTACTCTGAAGCCTCTTGAAGCGTCCATGCACACCAAGCCGATTTCAGGGGTTTCCCCAGCCTTTTGAACGAGGTCTTCTGACGCTGATGGGTAGCTCTCATGGCGCCCTCTGCAGCTCCACCAGCTCCTCCCCTTGCTGCCTGCAGGAGCGGGGTTTCTTCAGCTTGCCTGGATGAAACAAAGACTGTGCGGAACTGTGCTGAAGGTCTATTTCGCTCATATTGACATTTGATGTAAAACGTGTGAAAGTTTAACACTTTTGCTCTGACTACTTTGCGAAGATCATTCTAGAAGCACAGTATGCGCAAACTCGAGAGACCAAACACACGGTGATTCTGTGGTCCAGGCGCGTGGCCCTTCCTTGGATGATCCAGACGGGCCTAACCGGGTGGACCCTGTGCGGGACTGGCTTTCCGAAACGAGTTCAACAAGCACAAATATGACACAAATATGTGTATACAAGATTATACAAACGACATCAAATGACACCTTTCAAGAAAGGAGGCAACCTAAGTTAAAGTGCAATCATGTCTTGCATGAGACACAAACTCACCTAATTAGAGGGAATTTAGACAAATGGTTGCAGTTTTCTTTCTTGGCTTTTCCGTCACCGAATGATAGGGCACTTTGAAAAGAGTAGACAATCACGGTACTGCTTCTGTTACGCCTTACTGGGGACTTGTCCTTTTTTTCTGAGTGGGTTGAGGAAGTGTTGAGTTCAAATCCAGAATCCGCCTACTGAATTGACCAGTACATACTAGAGTCCTTCAGATTCACTGGAGGTTGTTTGTGCATCTTGTCCTTCGGGCTGACAAAAAGTGGCAGGAGCTGACACCAGATGAGCCTTGCTGCTGCCTGGCATGGGCTTTAGCCAAAGAGAGCGCAGATTCCGTTCGTCCTCAGCAGCTTAGTCGTTTGCATGCAGAGATTCAGAAACAGGCACTGAGTTTCAAGCCAAACGGGTCAAGGTAGGATTCCGAACTGAACTACCTGGCATCAAGACAGACTAGATGTAAAAGGACATGAACAAAACTTTGTACAGTTCTCATGTTTGCCACTCTCGATGTGACTGCAGTGGAACAGATGCACATCAAAGCAAGCTCTTTGAGTCTATCCTTGGCTGCCTGAAATGATTTGAGATTCGCTACTTCAACTTCTTGCAAAACATGTCCTTCTCGATCCTGTTTGGTTCCATTTGCCTCTGTCTGATTTTAGATCTACCTTTGACAGGCGCGCTTCTTTGAAGCCAGTGCATTAGTGTGGGATGCTACGAGTGGTGTTTTGGTCGGAAGAACGGCTAGCCGTGGCATGACAACGGCAGATTTGATGTCACGTACCTGGGAAGCACTTCGGGACAAAACTTGTCTACGTACAACATTTCAATACCATCCATCAATGCTAGATTTTTCGAAGGGCTGCCAGTCAGACTATCTTGAGACATTTGGAACAGGGTAATTGCATTTCATTAGAGCTTCGAACGAGTTTTCAACATCACTGAAGGCTTGAAAGGTGCACAGTTTCCATCAGTTTCCCCTCTCACCAATTCTTCACCCAATATTTCGAAGCCTGAAGTTTTACTGAAGGGTAATAAATACGGTATTCCCCAAGACCTTCAGTCCCTTTACTCCAAAAGCTCCAGGCATGGGCCAATTGTTGTGTCGTTGGGCACTTTCGCAGTCCCCGCCGATGGCGCTTTATGTGGGTGTGGATGTAGGGGCCTTGTCTTTGGTTTCCATATCGAAGCTGGGCTGCACCGAGTTTCTGCCATTTTCGTTCGAAAAGGTTTTACGAATCAACTTCCCTCATCTTCCAGCCATTTCAAGCCGTTGTACATGATTTCTATTGATTTCTGTGATTTCTATTGTTGACAATGTTTGATGTTGGGCTATGCTGCGCTATGCTTCAATCCGTTCCGGCGCTTTGCAACTCCATGAGGACATCTGGTCAAGCTTGGCATGGGCCTGCCTATGCTGGTGCGCGAGTCCTGTGCTCCTCTGCACGCCGTAGCGGCATGGTTCACCTCTCTGGAAGGGTCAAGGCTTGTTGAGTTCAGCCAGAAAATGACTAAATCATACGAATCATACTTAATCTCACCCTGAAAAATCTGAAAAGGGCTCAAACGTCGAGTCGAAACTAATTGAACTGCTGAGGTTAAGCACTTGTGGAAACAGAGTGTACAACACAGCAGATTTGGCAATCTCATGGCAATCAGACAGGAGCAGTTGAGTGCCTTGCGCTTTTCGACGATGATCCTTGGGAAGAGCTCCACCTTCTACCTGGATGCCTTTACCGAGGCAAAGATTGACAGGGTTCGACACCTTCAGACATCTCAGGGTAAATCTGCGTTCAAAGAGCAGATCACCAACACATTAATTATGTTTAATTGAGTCTCAGCAAAAGCTTCCCAATGAATTCAATTCTATTCAACTATATTCAATTGACCTTGGTTGATAGTCACTTAGTCAGTTCTCGATACTTTGTCTGGCGTTTTGCTTGGCCGAAATCTTGTGTTCTGGGTCTTGACCATGTATCTTACAGCTTTTGTTGCTCTTTTGTTTGTCGGCGGAAGACTACCTGGAGACGAAACCGAACAGGAATCTAGCGCGACTGACAAAGTCTACACACCACATGACTTCACCCAATGGGCGTAACTAGAATATATGTGCCGTGTTCAAAGCATTGCGTCATGGTCATCCCAGAATGGGAGTAATTAATCCCCTCTGGATTCATGACCGATGACCACCCCCAAATATGGGCTCTACCCAAGTTTTGATCAGCAGACTATGATATCACGATGTTCCACGTCCGTTCTGTCGCTTCCTGCTTCTTGAGGTCCTAGATGAAGAGCCCTCCGAGCGTGGCGGGCGAAAACAACTCCCCCAGATCGAAGGAAGAGAAGGAAACGAAGGGTCGAAAGGGTCGAAAGGGTCGAAAGAAGGGTCGAAAAAAGACAAAGATACGAAAGATACCAAAGAGAAGATGTCCTTTGAAGCTTTCCGAGAACTCCTTGTGGAACACAAGGTCGAGCTCTCAAAGTTTGGGACAGGCGCGGTAGGACTAAGAGCAAAATAGTGACAGTGCTTTGAGCAACTGGCACCACAAGCCCTGAGCACATAGTATCACAATAATATCACAATAATATCACAATAATATCACAATGATATCACAATAATATCACAATAATATCACAATAATATCACAATAATATCACAATAATATCACAATAATATCACAATAACATCACAATAATATCACAATAATATCACAATAATATCACAATGATGACAATGTCAATGACAATGTCACTTTCTTATTCTAAGAACATTCTCAATGTTTTGAACATCTTACGCCATGCTGATCTATCCCGACAGCCCAGCTTCGAGCAGGTGGTTTCAAAACTCTGGAGCAGTTCTATGATGATGTGGTGACCACAGAAAAAAGTCACCTACAATTTGTGGGAGGTGCTTTGCGTCGACTAGTAGAGCTGGTGCGGATTTCCTTGCGCTTCAGAAGTAGCAATGGCAAATTGAAGGAGCTGCGGACAAAATGTGTTGCAAACCCAGATGGATCTCTCCGAGAAAAAGATCTGCCATTGGCCATGGTTTTGCGACCTGGCGATGCTGGTGGATGGCAAGCGGCCGTAGAGAACTGCTTTAGAACAAAGTTCGGCCTATCGCCAGAGCTGCAGAAGCTCTGTTTTGTGACCGACCATCAGGCGTATTCTTATGAGGAGACAACTGCAGACTCCTCAACTGTACCGAGCATCCCAACTCTTTACAAGACACACAGCACAACGATCACCGTTAAGAGCACCACCAAGGCTGGAATTGTGTGTGTGTGTGTGTTGGGTTGCTTGGGTAATCACTTCGGTACGGTAATAACGCTCAAAGATGCTAAAAGTAGAAAGCCAACTGCGACAGTCACTGTACTGAACAGTATGAAGATACCAAATCATACCACCTTGTGTGGGGATGCCGCACTTCTGGTTTCACGCTGTCCTTCAGATGAAGCAACGATTTGTGTTTTTGGCGGCGATTTCCCTAGTTGGAGTTCTCAGCTCTTTTGTATTTTCGCTGCCCAAGTGCACCAGATGTGTTTGTAGTCAAAGACACAGAGTATTTTGTAATCACAAAGAACACCTGCATCCTAGCACATATACGGAGTGGCATAGAGATTTGTGAGGCCTCCCGTGCACTTGGTGTTTCGAATGCTGCGTTGCAAAAAGCCGCTTTGCCATGAGTGTTTGTCCCTGCCTCCCTGCCAGGCAGAACTGAAAGCCATCGGTCTCCCGGCCGGTGATGACTTTGACACCAATCATAATGGCCTCCACCACTGGGGCTGGGTCGAGATCGTCTCAAGCAGAGAGGAGGAACGGGATTCACATAATTTCCACCTTTGGTGCTGTTGGAAGTTGAACAAAATCACCAAATTTCCGTCATTTTCCGGCTGGAGGCTTTGGAATTAGTCAACAGTTCCGAGTGTTCTTCCCACATTTTCAAAGGACTTGGCTGTCATGGCTCAAAGTAAATACTCCAAATACAAATCGTGCCATCCGGCATTAGGGTGGGGGGACTCGCAGATAGCTTGTTCTGCAGAGACATGAAGCCTTTACTTGGCCTAAGTACAAGTTAGACTTTAAATGACTTTAATAGATGATGGCCTGCGCATGCCTTGGAGTTATTTGAGCTCGTCGTCATCTCCCTGTATTATCATGACTTTCTTAATCTTTCCTATTTCCTCTCTTAGTCTCGTAGCATTCGTAGCCCAGGGCTTGAGGCTGGCGGCAGGAGCTGATGCGTTTGCTACAGTCGCATGGCATTGACTTTTCATTCTCCTGGCGCAGCTTTGCGGAGCTTTATGAAGAGATCTATGACAAGAAACAGTCACGACTGCAGGCATTTTGTGCTTCAAAATGCTTTTGGTACAGTTTCCAATCCCCGAATCCCTGCCTTGCAGCTTTATGGATGCTGCTCCTCTTGGACTGCAACATAGCGGGCCATTTTTGATTTTCATACAGTCAGAATGTGGCCACTTGCCTGCTTGCCCATCAACCATTGCTCACCTATCCACCAAGAACACGTCTAGAAAGGAACAATCAATCAACCAATTGGTCTCTATATATCACCACACACACACACAGTTTTGAACATGTGCAGGTACATTATTGTCAACCACTAGATCAGTCATCCACCCACAGATTCTTTACCGTCTATTCATCCATCATCCACCTTTCGATCTATCGATCCATCATCTGTAAATCTATAGATCCATCGATCTACCCTGCCCCATCTCTCCAGCTATGTAAAAGGGTTGCTTACTCGCTAACTATCCCCACTCCCGCCCTGTCTGTCATAGCGTTCGGGATTGGGGTCCGCTAAACGTTTTTCACACCGATACACCGATACACCGATTGCCGTGCGCACACCGATACACCGATACACCGATACACCGCTACACCGACTGCCGTTTATTTAGGGTTTGGGCTTGGTTTAGGGTTTGCTTAGGGTTTGCTTAGGGTTTGTTTAGGGTTTGTTTAGGGTTTGTTTAGGGTTTGTTTAGGGTTGGTTTAGGGTTTGTTTAGGGTTGGTTTANGTTTGCTTAGGGTTTGCTTAGGGTTTGTTTAGGGTTTGTTTAGGGTTTGTTTAGGGTTTGTTTAGGGTTGGTTTAGGGTTTGTTTAGGGTTGGTTTAGGGTTTGTTTAGGGTTGGTTTAGGGTTGGTTTAGGGTTTATTTAGGGTTGGTACAAGGCACCGTAAACACAGCGATCGGCGTAATGGCATATCGATCGGCGTAACGGCGTATCGGCGTAAACACAGCGATCGGCGTATCGGCGTATCGGCGTAAACACAGCGATCGGTGTATCGGCGTATCGGCGTATCGGCGTAAACACAGCGATCGGTGTATCGGCGTATCGGCGTATTTACGGTTACGGACCCCAATCCCGAACACGCTGCTGTCTGTCTGCCTCCCTCCCCGCACCTGTCCGCCTGAGAGTCCATCGGTCAGTCCGTTGGTCTGTTGTCCATATCTTTTGTACTCCTTGCTTGCTTGTCTATTTTGCCAGTTGAGTGTACACTAATTGAATGTACTTCCACTGCATCCACCCTTTGATCTATGCATCGCGAATCTGCATCATCTTCCATGCTGTAGTAAGAATCTGATCCCGTGTCACCTCGTATCTGATGTATTTGCATCTCCTTGTGCCGATCCCATTTGATTTTTCTTTCTGTGGATGCATATCTTTGTTCAGTGCAGAGCAATTGCCGCACAAAGCAACTGTAAAACCCTTTGCCGATGCCTTTGGGATATAGTCTATACGGACACACAATAAGATACACACATATGTTCAAGCACGCATCAGTCTTTAAGCAGAAAGAACCCTTTTACAGCGGTCAACCAACCAGAGCAATGTTCTGACAGTCGATTGCTTTCGTCCTTTGAAAACATACTGTACAGGTAAATCAAATCTTTTCCTGACCTTTTGACCTTTCCTTTTTGACCTTTCCTTTTATGTTTTCAAATTGATTCCAACATTGTTTTCCACTGTTTTCCCTTTCCTACTGGCCCGAGTTCCTGGGCTCAGGTGGTGAATAATGAGCTGGTCCGGCACCTGTGCGTCATCAAGGTTTGGGTCTGTGCATCTATCTTAAACTGCAAGCACATTTTGGTGGTGAAGACAAAGCAGAAAGAAGGCCCGGCGAAGCAGAAAGAATGCGGCAGTTGCTCTCAATTCTGTCCTGTTGCAGTTCAAATCCACAACATTTTTATGTTTTCGTAACAAATTCATACAATTTTGCTAAAGACGACGTCTACAGCAAGACAGTGAAGAACTGCGTCACGCTGTGCGTCGCAGCTCTGCAGGCTCAGCCGAGATGCGAGAACCACGGACCTTGTCAATGCGAATGCGCGAGGGTCAAAGCTGGCAGGAGCTGCAAAGGGGGAGAGTCGTCTGGAGAAGTCTGGACACCGCACACTGCAAGATATGCCAAAAACAATAGAAGACATGCGATAATGACATGGATAAAGAGGATCATTGTTCAAAAACATCTGACGTTCAGCAAGAATTGGACATACTCAAAGGATCGTAAGGGTGTATGAACTCTTCAGAAAAAAATCAGCACTTTGTGCAGCTTGATGTCTGGTGCAAGGGTTTGAGGTTGTGTCCAGCACCACTCGTTTCTGGTCTCCATGCGCTTGTGACACGTGTTCTAGGATGCATTGCGAGACGCCTTGTACCAACGCCTTGGTCTTCCCGAACAACTACAGAGAGACGAGCTTTCCTGCGATCTTATCGGGAGGCCGTGCTAGCAAGATGCCTGAACATTCAGGTAGATATTCAGGTAGATTAGTTCTCGCAAAGGATGCAGCGCCTTTTTACATCTCGAATTCATGGGTCGTTCTGGTGATGTGCAACTGTGTTTCTCTTGTAAGGGAACAAAGGTAGCTCAAGAAGAGAGATGCATCAGCAGATGGACAGTAGGCTTGATCAAGGGCATTGATTCAGAAAGTGCCTGTGATATGATCAGGATATTCCCGTGTGTTTTCATCTGGAAATCGTGTCAAGATAGTTGCATCAAATATGGCAAATATATGCAAACAACATGAATAAACTTAAAAAAACAACAAGCACAAATTATTCAAACAATATGAATATAAACATATATAAACGTTATTCAAACGTATGAGAAGGTCCCCTGGTCCGCTTCTTTGTGTCGCTGAGCGGTTTCAACTCCAGGCGTCAGGAGGTGGAATACTCCAGGCCAGGGTGGCCAGGGTGAAGCGGGGCGGGCGTGGGATGTGCAGATCTGACACAGCGCGACTTATCACACCAGAGTCTGGGTTGACACCAGTCTCCCAGGGCATGAGACAAGTGTCGAATCAGTGTCGAATCAGTGTCGAACAAGACTTCCCCTACCGTTGCAGTGCCATGTTACAATGCCACGTTGCAACCAAACATTCGTGGATAGGATGATAGGCATGATACCGCAATGATACCACACTGCAGGAGCTTTCCTGGGCTAAAGACTCTCTATGACATCTTGGAGGTCAACTGCGAGGCATGGAACTGTAGGCCGAGTCCAAGCTCCGGTGAACTCTGAATGATACAGCCTGATAAAGCTAGAGGATAGCAGAGGTATGGAAAGACTTGAAAAGACCTTTCGGACCTTTCGCAACTCAAGTGGCAGATGCAGTACTAAATTCATGCAGCACCTATTGAATGAGCTCATAGACTCGCCCAAAGATGTGCACAATGAGAATCCGCTCACAAAGGTGTGCCATCCTCATGATCAGCGCTGGTCAGCGATTGGACTTCCTGCAGCATCTGACTTCAGCTACCTCCGAAAGAACGAGGCCGACACAAAAAAGTGCAGCAGTTTGGGCGTTTTGGCCAATGGAAAAAAAACCTCACAGAAAGTTCTGACACTGAAGTTGTCCAGTTTTTGCTTCAGGTTGCTGGACAAACAGAAGCAGTAGTCACTCGATGGGGCTGGTGTGTACCAACTGGAGAGAGCTACGTTCTGCAGCCACCGAGCTTGTTTGACAAGAAGGACCCAACACAATGCAGCGCAGCTCGTTGCCGTTGAACCCACCCTCTGCATGCCTATCAGGGTACTTGTAGAGGCTAAATCTTTGATTCACCAAACTCTGAAGAGCCACATCCCAAAAACGAATTGTTTTCGCAATTCCTTCCACTTGTGCTAGTTTTCTGCTAGTTAGATCTTGTTAGTTTGTAGTAGTTAGTTGGGCAAACTATGGGGCCCTCCGTTGGTTTCATGTGGTCTGTTTGTGTCGAAGGAGTCGACAGGCACCGTGGAGGTTGACCAGAATGGCCAGGCCATCGATCCCAACTCGGGACACGGTTTAGGAAAGACATGGAAAGACTCTTTACCAGAACTCGGGACTACCATGTAACCATGTAGTCTTTAGCCTGTAGTCTTTAGCATGTAGTCTTTAGCCTGTAGTCTTTAGCATGTAGTCTTTAGCCTGTAGTCTTTAGCATGTAGTCTTTAGCATGTAGTCTTTAGCATGTAGTCTTTAGCATGTAGTCTTTAGCATGTAGTCTTGAGCATGTAGTCTTTAGCATGTAGTCTTTAGCATGTAGTCTTTAGCACGTCATCTTCAGCATGTCGTCTTCAGCATGTAGTCTTCAGCATGTCGTCTTCAGCATGTCGTCTTCAGCATGTCGTCTTCAGCATGTCGTCTTCAGCATGTCGTCTTCAGCATGTCGTCTTCGGCATGTCGTCTTCGGCATACCGTCTTCGGAATGTAGTCTTCAGCATGTAGTCTTCAGCATGTAGTCTTCAGCATGTAGTCTTCAGCATGGAGTCTTTAGCATGTCGTCTTCAGCATGTCGTCTTCAGCATGTAGTCTTCAGCATGTAGTCTTCAGCATGTCGTCTTCAGCATGTAGTCTTTAGCATGTAGTCTTCAGCATGTAGTCTTCAGCATGGAGTCTTCAGCATGGAGTCTTCAGCATGTAGTCTTCAGCATGTAGTCTTCAGCATGTAGTCTCCAGCATGTAGTCTTCAGCATGTAGTCTTCAGCATGTAGTCTTCAGCATGGAGTCTTCAGCATGTCGTCTTCAGCATGTCGTCTTCAGCATGTCGTCTTCAGCATGTCATCTTCAGCATGTCATCTTCAGCATGGAGTCTTTAGCATGGAGTCTTTAGCATGGAGTCTTCAGCATGTAGTCTTTAGCATGGAGTCTTTAGTATGGAGTCTTTAGCATGTAGTCTTTAGCATGGAGTCTTTAGCCTGTAGTCTTTAGCATGGAGTCTTTAGCATGGAGTCTTTAGCATGGAGTCTTTAGCCTGTAGTCTTTAGCATGGAGTCTTTAGCATGGAGTCTTTAGCATGTAGTCTTTAGCATGGAGTCTTTGGCATGGAGTCTTCAGCATGGAGTCTTCAGCATGGAGTCTTCAGCATGGAGTCTTCAGCATGGAGTCTTCAGCATGGAGTCTTTAGCATGTAGTCTTTAGCATGTAGTCTTTAGCATGTAGTCTTCAGCATGTAGTCTTTAGCATGTAGTCTTTAGCATGTAGTCTTTAGCATGTAGTCTTTAGCATGTAGTCTTCAGCATGTAGTGTTTAGCATGTAGTCTTTAGCATGTAGTCTTTAGCATGTAGTCTTTAGCATATAGTCTTTACCATGTAGTCTTTAGCATGTAGTCTTTAGCATGTAGTCTTCAGCATGTAGTGTTTAGCATGTAGTCTTTAGCATGTAGTCTTTAGCATGTAGTCTTCAGCATGTAGTGTTTAGCATGTAGTCTTTAGCATGTAGTCTTTAGCATATAGTCTTTACCATGTAGTCTTTGCAATGTAGTCTTTATGTAGATCTATTGCTTTCGCCTGCCTCCATACTTTCTGTCAACTTTAGATTGGCAAATTCATGGCAAAGTACAAAGACAGTGACCTCAGCATGTGGATGGTAGGATGCCCTTCTACTGAAAATATCTTGAAGGTTGCTGTACTGTCCAGAAGCAGCGAGATGCAGCAAACCCTTCAGGTCTTGCCTCCTGGGATCTTGCCTGTCCGTGGCTCCAATGAACTCCTGGTGAGTCGAGTGATGGAAGGAAAAGTCACCGATTGGGCGAGGGCTAGGAGAGCAGCAGAGATGATTCGCTCGCGGGACTACACGACGAAGGACAAGATATGACATGATATGACAAGATGTTGTAAGATGTTGTGCAAACTTACTGCATTGATCTGCATTGTGTAACAGGGATATTTGGGGGTGACTGATATGGGTCTCTTCTCCAGGGCACATTAATTGTTGTGCAACGCCGAAAGGCTATGATTTGCCGCGGTGCTGAAGTGTCCCTGAGGATTTCTATGAGGATGTGGTTGCAGCTTTTCCCGAACTGCGACTCTATTCCGTGGTCCGAGTGTCCGAAGTGAGATGCTTTGACACGCAATTTAGTATGTTGATTGCTTCTGACTTACCCCCGCGGGACATTCATAATAAATTACAGAAAAGTACGTTCTTCGAAATTTCTCAATGGACATTTTGTGATTATGGCTAGCAGCACCATTAAAATACTTCTAGCGTCCGATAGCAATATGAGCTAAACGGGAAAGTGCGGACAAGGACATCATGATCACAATTTGGTGATGAGTACATCTGCCAATCGATCTGGTGCCGATGAGTTTCAACGGACAATTGGGGCACTCTTCTGCATCTTCTGGCTCATGAGACAACACCTGGACGGGCGAGAATGTTTCTGCTTCGGTTTGGATGGCGAGTGGAAGAACGCCAAGGAGTTCCTCAGGATCGGGTGTGAAAAATTCTGCAAGGTCCTAGAGAGTCCATACTGTTTAGATCACCATTCTTCACCTCAGTATACCAAATATACCAAATGTAAAGTTGAAGTTTAGGGATATTTTGGATCTCCATGGATATCCCATTCAGAAGCTCCTTCTGCTCCTGTAAGATGCCCAAACTTCAGCCGTTCGAGGCAAACACCAGGTAGGGAGGCTGAGTACAATCGTCGCATGAATTTCTACGAAAAGGCCAACTGGAAGGCCATTGAGGAGCTCATGATAGGTGCTGGATTGCTTACAGAAACCGGGCACGACATCGAAAGGACCGTTGTCAAATGCGATGACCGAACACGTTGCAGTTCCAAGTCATACACTTCATTTACAGGTCCATGTTGTATTTTGTTGCATACAACACCCCGCGACAGACACTTGAAGACCTTTCCAGTAGCAGTACCTGTTGATCTCATCATACTGTACTTCTTGTCGTTTGAGTCCAGAGGACTTTGGCCATGCTGGTGTTGATGACCATTCACGACATTATGAAACTCGACATTTTGAGACCCTCTGTCTTAATGGCCGAGTTCTGTGGCTACAAGCCAGGAGATGTCTCTTAGCTCCAAGGAAGGATTTCTGAAAGTGTTTGATGAGATTGCACGAAGGGCTTGCATGATGTATATCATGATATCATATTTGGCATCGGGTAAGTACACGCCGCGCATTGTTTTGCAGCGCATGTTCCATCGTGTCCATCCTGGTCTCGTCTTGTCAGGTGATTGGTGATCATGACATTGCTCTGAGCTATGTCTTGGAGCGCTGCCCAGAAGCCTTGCCCTCTTTTGCAGGGCTTTTGCCCGAACTGCAGGAAGCAGAGTGGGACTTTTTTGATGTGCTACTGTTTGACGTGTCAACATTTTGAGGCATTCCTATCGCCGAACCTGAGCAAACTGTCATTTCTGTCCTTTTGTTTTGGAACTTTTTGTCAGAATCCAACATTTTTCCATGCTGTAATACTTCTGCAAGCCAAAACTTGCCAGGAGAGCATTCGATTTACTCACTGCAAACTGGATTACAATATGGGTTGGCTGGTGCAAGCAGAAGCTCATCCTGGTGCTCTCTTCCGAGCCTTTCGGAGGGTGATTCTTGAACGACCTCAGGCGCCGAATGCTTTTTGAGCTATCCATAGCTTTCCTCTGCTTTTTGCAGCTACAAAGAGGTACCAGTAACTGAGGTAACTCTGTAGAGTTGTAGACTCTGGTAGACCAAAGCCAAGCAGCTAAAGCCTTGATGCCAATGGATTCACTGTGGAAAGAGAGTAAAGTGCCACAGTCAAGATAAACCAGGATCCATTGCAAAAAAGGGATTTACTGCATAAGTGGCTATACTTCTTAATCACTGATTGTCCTTACTCTTTGTGGAAACTTCAGATTCGCCATTTGGGTTGCGATGTGTCCGTCACTCGCAGCCATAGGGGAGAAAGCAACGCAGGTATGCAGACTTGTGCGTACATTCAATCGCAGCTCTGGTTTGTCTATTGGCGTTGACCTCTCTGCATTTTTTGCTTCTTAGCCAACTATAGAAGGCCATCGACATAGTTCCTCTCCAGATTCCCATTTCCTATCTTTTCGTTCTCCTTTGTTACGTGCAACTATAACTCTTGCAACGTCTTGCCTCTCTGCAACTCCATATAGAATGGGCTAGCGCCCGGGTGCCGCCGACCCCCCTATAAGGGGGGCAAACGGCACCTATGGTGCACTTCGGAATTTTAATATAACGTCATGCAGACATGGAATGGACCTCCCCTGGTCCTGCCGGCGCTTGCTACAATAACATGTCGACACCAAAGACTGTGGCCTGAGCGGGCCCACAAAGGCTGTGGCCTGAGCGGCCAACAAAGGCTGTGGCCTGAGTCGCAGGCTGTGGCGTGCGTCGCACGCTGTGGTCTGACGGCGTCCGAATGGCGTCGGAAGGCTCCGGGAGACGTTTTCGGAGATATAAGTATAAGATAAGATAATTTAAGTATAAGATAAGATAAGAGAAGATTAAGATTGAGATTAAAGATAAGATAAGGGAAGATTAAGATTGAGATTAAGATTGAGACAAGACAGTGATAAGACGGTACTGTCTGGGATCGGCCAAAGCACAGCCTGACGGCGTCCGAATGGCGTCGGAAGCCCCCAGGAGACGTTTTAGGCCTTTGACGGCTGCCAAATGGCAGTCTTGAAGGCCTCTAAAACCAAAGACTGTGGCCTGAGCGGCCCACAAAGGCTGTGGCCTAAGTCGCAGGCTGTGGCCTGACGGCGTCCGAATGGCGTCGGAAGCCTGTGGGGGACGTTTTAGGGTTTTGACGGCTGCCAAATGGCAGTCTTGAAAGCCTCTAAAACCAAAGACTGTGGCCTGAGCGGCCCACAAAGGCTGTGGCCTGAGTCGCAGGCTGTGGCCTGACGGCGTCCGAATGGCGTCGGAAGCCCCNTCTAAAACCAAAGACTGTGGCCTGAGCGGCCCACAAAGGCTGTGGCCTGAGTCGCAGGCTGTGGCCTGACGGCGTCCGAATGGCGTCGGAAGCCCCCGGAGACGTTTTAGGGTTTTGACGGCTGCCAAACGGCAGTCTCGGCCCACAAAGGCTGTGACCTGAGTCGCAGGCTGTGGCCTGACGGCGTCCGAATGGCGTCGGAAGCCCCCGGGGGACGTTTTAGGGTTTAATGGCAGTCTTGAAGGCCTAAAACCAAAGACTCTGGCCTGAGCGGCCCACAAAGGCTGTGGCCTGAGTCGCAGGCTGTGGCCGGAAGCCCCGGGGGACGTTTTCTGCCAAATTTTGAAAGCCTCTAAAAACCAAAGACTGTGGCCTGAGCGGCCCACAAAGGCTGTGGCCTGAGTTGCAGGCTGTGGCCTGACGGCGTCCGAATGGCGTCGGAAGCCCCCGGCGAACGTTTTAGGGTTTTGACGGCTGCCACATGGCAGTCTTGAAGGCCTCTAAAACCAAAGACTGTGGCCTGAGCGGCCCCCGGGGAACGTTTTAGGCTTCCGACGGCTGCCAAATGGCAGTCTTGAAGGCCTCTAAAACCAAAGACCGCGGCCTGAGCGGCCCACAAAGGCTGTGGCCTGAGTCGCAGGCTGTGGCCTGACGGCGTCCGAATGGCGTCGGAAGCCTCCAGGAGACGTTTTAGGGTTTTGTGGCGTTTTGAAGGAGGTGGCAGTCTTGAAGGCTTCTAAAACCAAAGACTGTGGCCTGAGCGGCCCACAAAGGCTGTGGCCTGAGTCGCAGGCTGTGGCCTGACGGCGTCCGAATGGCGTGTGGCCTGAGCGGCCCACAAAGGCTGTGGCCTGAGTCGCCTTTAAAACCAAAGAAACCAAAGACTGTGGCCTGAGCGGCCCCCGGGGAACGTTTTAGGCTTTTGACGGCTGCCAAATGGCAGTCTTGAAGGCTTCTAAAACCAAAGACTGTGNGGCTGCCAAATGGCAGTCTTGAAGGCCTCTAAAACCAAAGACTGTGGCCTGAGCGGCCCCCGGGGAACGTTTTAGGCTTTTGACGGCTGCCAAATGGCAGTCTTGAAGGCCTCTAAAACCAAA